>JAYMTK010000289.1:0-24931 GCA_036897405.1 Pelargonium myrrhifolium
TGAGTTGAAAGATATCCCGTGTGGAATAAACGGGGATTCCGTGGTTTCAAGACTAAAAAAATTCTTAATTTAAAAGGGAGAACTCTTGCTTAACCCGTCATAAAGAGTTCCCTTTGGACTCAATACTTTGTTATACTAAACGCCCTTTTACAGAGTATAAAGGATTTAGGCAAACTCGAGTTAATTTGTTAAAAAATTGTTCCTGTTAAGTTTGTTTTAGAGTTTTTCATGCATTAGTTTTTGGAATTTTGGGTTATTTATTATACAGATAAAGACGGGCTCGAACTCGTGAAATATAAAGGGACTGCTATTCAGTTATACTAAGTATGTCCGGGCTTTAAGTGTGTAAATCCAGCTTCAGTTTTAGAGTCCTATAACGTTTAGCTTTTTAATCTAACAAATAAGTAAAGAAAAACCCCGGGATCTCTTAAGAGTGTGTCTAAATCTAATTTAGATACTTATAGGAATTGAAAATTTGAATATAGGTTTACGTGCGGGTTTCTAATAAACGAATAGGGATTTGCTTTGTTCCTGCATTTTTACTAAAAGAGTCTTTAATTAATATAGAAGAAAGATAAGTCTTCCTTTTAGGTCCCAAGAAACCTTTTCTTTGTACAGTAAAGGAAATTTACTTAATAAGGGACTAGTTATAGCCCTTGATCTTGTTGAGAAGGCTCGGCTTTAGGAGTTTTTTCTAAAATTAATTCGTTAGTAAGGAAAACCCGAGTAAGTGAATGAGAAGAATGATTTTTTAATTTGTATCCAAGAAGTGAGGCTTCCGTCTGTAGTGACTTGCCCCTTGTAATAGAGTAAGCGTTTTTATATAATTTTCAGTAAGTAAGCAGGAGATACCAGGTTAATTTATAAGAAAGTTTGTTTTGTCACAGCCGTGAGAAAAAAGGAGAGTTTATATCTTGTAATCCGCGTTGAATTTCTTTTTTTAGTTAAAAGGTTTCCACTTAGTAAGAGCTTGATTGAGTAGCTTTGGATAGATGAAAAAAGGAAATCCGACGAATGAGATGCTCTAACGATCCCGAAAAAAAGAATCCGTTAATGAGTTTTAATCTATGTATCCCAACTCTTTTATCCTTTACAAGACATTTCAATATAGAAGCAAAAGTCAAATCCTAAATTAACCCTTAAGGAAACGCGAGAATATCCTTAAAATGTTAATCAAGGGAATACAAAAGAATCTAAAACGGGCCTTTAAAAATCCGTTTATTACACTTAAGACGTAAAAGAATTTGGTATGGATTGTGCATGAAAAAGGGGGTCCTATATCTTTTTATTAGACCCTTTATAACTTAGTATTTGAGGCGCGGAAGGTATTCACATTTAGTTTTTGAACAAAAAGGACATATATGCTAGGGGTTCCCCCTTTTAGGCCCATGGCGAGTTAGTGTAGCTTTTGAAAGCAAATTTTTGAGAATATAGGGAAGCAGCTGCTTTTTAGGTTTTTTCGGTTTCTTTATCCAAGGGTGTCTGTTCTGTAACGAAATTGGCAATTTGAAAAGATTTTAACCTACTTAGTAGCCTTTTTGGAGAGTTATTACTAAGTGGATATTAAAAGTAACCCGTGTAAACTTATTTCCAGAAAGATATTTAGGTATTAGGAGTTCCTTAAATTAAAATCTTGTGATACTATAAACTTTTTTTTTCATTTCGTACTCGTTTCTTTATAAATTTATAAAGAAAAATCCCCTAGGAGACCCCTCCTTTTTACTATTACGAGTTAGAGATTAGGGCAAAGAAAGAGATTGACTAAAGCTCTGAATGCCTTGGCCTTGTAAAAGAAAACATAGGTTAACAAAGCTTTCTTTATGAGTATCTACTCCTGAAAAAGAAAAATCTTTTTACTATAAATTTCTTAAAAAACATTCCTAGATAAAGAATCCGAATTAAATCAAACAAAGCTGAAGTCTAAAATCTTTCGTTTATTGCGGGTACCTCGTAAGGTAATTTTAGGGCATTTCAGGTAAGTCTTTCCTATAATTTTCAAAATTCACTTTATTATAATAGAAAACTATTAGAACAAAAGGCATCGATCCACAGAAGCTTGAAATACTAGAAATTTTTAGATTTAAAGGTTATCTTGTTCTCTTTAAAAGCAAACTTTGTACAATTGCGTAGTATACCTTTTAACAAAAGCGAGTCTACACCGGAAGCTTTTTACAGAACTCTCAACACTGAATACTTATGAAACTAAGAAAGAGGCCCTCGCTTTTTGTCAGTAACCTTGCAAAAATATAGTTAAACTTTCTTGTAATAAGGGGTACTCTATAATTTTATAGACTTCAGAAGGCTAAATAGAGAGGGGAACTTAGAAAAGGGGCCCTCAAATCCACTTCCTTTTATTAGACCAAATCCTAAAATATATGCTGTAAGCGCAAAGGGTACTTCTTAACAAGACTGCTTGCTTTTGAGTATTTATAAGGTATTGACCCCTCTAAACAAGCCCTTATAGAATGGCGGAATTAGAACACCCCTATGAGTAGAGTAGAGGAATTCAACTTACTACTTAGAAACTACTCGAGTTTCTATAACTTTCGAAAAGAGATGCCCTTGTGACGGGTTAAATTCAAGTATATCAGTATGCAATTGCGTAAACTTGAGGAGAAGTAACCTGTTGAGTTCTGTGTCAGTAAAACTTTTCTTTTTATCCAGAATTCTTAATTAAAGCACTTCGAAAATCCATTTCTAGAATATAATCCTGGAGTTACCTGTAAAGGCGTAGGCACTAAAGGTAAAGTATTTTCATCTCTTTCTGCCGGCGGGTCCAAGACTTTCTAAAAAAAAAAGGCATTTTTCTTAGGGGAATACCCCTTTGGAAGTTTAAATCCAGGTTTTATTCCAGATGGGTGCTTTAGAACTAAGAATGCTTTGTCACAAGGAAACTTTACCTTCGATCTGCTAGAAATAAGTTATAGAGGGTTCTTTGTGAGGATATAGACCTGGATTCTCCAGGGGCACTACCCTGCGCATAGCTTTGTTTTCCCTAAAAACTTTAGTCTTCTTTAGGACTTTAGTATAAGTCTATCTCTTTTAAGCTCTTAAGAGGACCACATACAGGGCGTCTATTGCTTACTGAACCGGCTTCCTGCCTTTAAGCAATTAGGTTTCCGATCTCCTCTCTGCCCCTTTTTTCGCAACGAGAATTTACCTTTTTAATACCTTAAAAAAATTAGCTAAGGGTTCCCCTATCAATTAAAGTATCCAAAAAAAATCCTAGAATAAAGTCGTTGCAAGATACATTTGAGTCTAGGGAACCGCAAACCCAATTTTTAGGACTGAAGTATAAAGATTAATTCGTGTTAAGATGGATCTGCATCAAGAAAGACATAAAATGGAGTTAATTCTAAAAATTTCTGATTCATTTACTACAGATTCTACATATAGCCCCTCGCTTTTTTTTTGAAATACGGCTCGGCTCTCTTCTAGACACCGGCAAACGACCGAGGACCTCTTATTTAATGTCTGTAATGAGTCAAACTTATTTTAGGTAGGATATCCTGAGAAAACTGCCTTTTTGTTTATTTGGTTCTGAGGGATCCCCTAAGGATTTCGCTTGTCCGGCGTCCTATTCCTATGAAGATTACCCTTGGTTAGTATAGTTTTAATTGATTAAAAAGCCATATATAGTAGGGAAGATACAGAAAATGTCATTTTATACATTTTATATTTATATATGATATGAGGACTGCTGGTTAAACTTTATTCAAGTATAAATTAGGTATTCCTCACAAAGCTTTTGGTTATGTAAAACTAGTTAAACACACGGGTATGCAGTAGAGCTCCGTTTATATTTAGTATAGTTTCTTTTAAAGCTCTCAAGTCTCCTATTAACGCAGGAGTTTAGGAAAAACTTTAGATTTCTTTTTTCTCTGTTTATTTTGATATAGACTTCAGACTTCCCCTAAATTAATGCTATACCCTTTATTATTTTATTTAAACGATCGGGTATACTCGGGTTCTGCTACTATATATTAAGGGGGTAGGCTTTAAGCTTATGCTACTGGAAATCCTTATCTTACTCTGGTGCGAATTCCTTTTGTATGCAAAACTTTAAACAATTTTACTTTTGGGCAAGTCCCGCGTTTACAAGAGTCTTTTATTATCCTATCTTTTTTTATAGGGTTCAACCCGATACAAATAAAAAGAAATACACAGGAATCTTAGTTCACAGAGTTTCTATTGTTCAAGGATACTACTTATAGTAGACAACTGCTTTTCTAACTTTTGAGTTTTAATACGCTTTTTCTTCGTTTTAAGAAAGTATACTTTTGCTTTTTATTGCCTTACAAAAGCTAATGATAATAAGCCCTTACGAGATTTAAATATTCTGTTATTATAGGTTAAACCCTTTAGTAAGCGCCTATTTCTATTTCTCCCACCTAGTCTAGGAAACTCTCTTTTATATGATCCTTGTTTATCCAAAGTATATTATTTACACAATAAAACAAACTTCTAATTCTTTTTTTAACTTTCTTATTCATACCCGGTTTCATACTCTTCTGCGGAGCTAGACCTATAATAACTATCCCAGTAGGAGTCTTCTTAGCTATTGTCTTAGTAAAATGTAAAGCCTTAACTTTTTTCTTAGTATATCCTTGAGAGTCCTTAGGTTTCGTAAAGGCACTTTTATGCCATTGCTTTTTGTAAGAGGAGAGTGCGCTTCGTAGCCGGAGTTTTAGACCTCCTTGTCTTTAAAGTATAACCTTAAGTAAGCAATACCTTTTCTTTATTAGAAAGCTATCTAACAGCCTCTAAATAAATGCGCTATAACGAGTAACCCCACCCTTGCTTTTCTATTTAGGTCAAAGAAGTTTCTTAAGTGTAGGGAAAAAGCTTATACTATTAATGTTTCTTTGGCTGCTACAAGGACTACTTAAATCTCAAATCCCTCTTAAGCGGTAATCCTTATATGTTCAGTATATTAAATTAACAATAGCCCATAAAAGTCTCTTTAAAGATTAAAGAGACCTTGAGCTCAAAATTTCTTAGAAAAGTAGAAGTTGCAAGGTCCGACTCCACAAAGTAGTAAAACAAAGGTTCTATCAAATCCAGTAATATTTATTCCTTATATAGCTTATTTATATAGTTGTCCTTACTAACGCGGTATGCCTGATAAATTAAACCCTCTTGTTACAGCCGAGTTATGCTTAAAAATTTTTTATTTTACTGTAGCACTGACCTAGTTTCCCTTCTATTTCTATACGGGTTAACAAAAAAAAGACTCATATTAACTACTAAACCCCTAGCTCTCGCTCTCGAAGAATCCTTTTAATAAAAACTAACGCACAGCTTTTGCAGTACTTATATCTTGGAATGACAAACCCAAGGAAACCCTTCATTTTAGGAGTATAAGTTTTTTCTTGGTAGAAATTTAGAGTACACGGCAATTTTTATTTTAAGTAAAGCAGCGGTTTTAGAAAAAGTACAAGTCTATGACCTAAAATGCATAACAATTATAAAACAAGAATTCACAAACTCTAGTTAGAGTCTCGGTTAACTAAAATATATTCCGTTTGAGGTATAACAAAAATCTAAACCATAACCAAGAGAAAGCCTTGCAAAAAGAAAAAGGGAAACTAGAGGGTCTAATCATTAAAAACCTAATAGGTAAACCTAAAAAAAGGAATTTTCAGGGAAAAAACCTTAGTACATAGTGTATACTCCTAGTAAAAATAAGTAATATACCAAAGTATCTATGAAGAGTCCTGTTTAGATTTCATAGTCGAAATATCCCGGGGTTGAGGGGAACTCCTAAATTAGATTATAGGAATAAAGTTACCAGCTCAAGACAAACCCATTTAGATTTTTAATACTCAAGGAATGGGTCAAATTGAAAACCAACATATACCAGAATACCCCTTGCTTATTCTAAGGAAAAGGTTCTAGCTTAGCTCCAGTATTCACCAAAAAGACAGGTATCTCTCAGATGTAGGACCTATTTATTAGAATTTCCTAACCCCTTTCCCAGACCCTCATTACGAGTAGAGTCGAAAATCAAGAGATAAGAATCGGCTTACAAAAGGTAACAATTTCTATAGCTATAAGTGCCAGCTCTTAACCGAAATATAAAAACTGGAGCCCTCCTACACTAAAAAGCATAATAAATCCGGTTACAAAGAATAAATACCCAAGCGGGTTCTGTTTATTTCATAGAGTACTATATATTTTGAACAAATTTACCGCTCATAAACCTTCAGAGAACCTCATTTAACTACAAGAAATCTAAAATAAAAAATAGGGTAGTCTCTGAACCTTGTATATATACAAATAAACTGAAGTGTCTTGGCATAAAGAACATATTGACTTTACGGGCTTTCTCCTGAACATTCGTGCTAAACCGGGTTTCATATTGTATAGGATCCTTGAAAGGGCGGTTAAAAAAAGAGTTGCGAAGACTCTCTATCTAACTTACTATTCACTAATAAGGGGTCTCTCTGTAAAATTAGCAAATATCTACGAGTATTCTTTGAATTATGTGGATACACCTCTTTGGTAAGGTTTAAAGAGCAAAGACAATGAGAGAAAAGAACTCTATTGAACTTCAGTTACCCGTGGAGGTTATCCTCTAAGGATACTACTAGTACTCGAGGGAAGCTCTAGTGTAAGACATAGATTTCATCAAGTTGGATATAACCGAGTAGACTAATTAATTACTAGAAAAGTCCCGGTCCATGGCTTTTGGTTTGTAGTAGGGGTGCGCTATAAGGAAAGAAACGGTTTGTTTAAGTATAACGGGGAACTCCTAAAAGAAAGAAAGAGTAAATCACTTAAAATAGACTCATATTAGTTGTATTGGTTGATAGCTTAAAATTAGCAGTCTCTCATTCGAAAAGGAAAGTGAAATTTTAGGATAGAACAAAGGCACAAATGACGTAGGTTCTAGGCAAAGCCCATAAAGTACGAGAGATTTAAAGAGTTTTTACAGCAAACCGCCCAGAAAAATCTTTTGATATACTTAAACTTTAGACTGGAGGATCCTTAATTAAAAGAAAAAGTGTTTCTAATAAAAGGGTAAACCCTAAGGAGAATAGGGAAGAATTAGACTTTTTAGTTAAATGTTAAGAAGATCGGAGACTCAGCTAGTATTTAGCTTGGATAAGGAAAGCTTAGACTTTGAGTTTTATAGGTGTCTATTTCCGGACTTTATTCCTATGCGGGGAGATTCGTAGAGAGGGTTTCGAAGCTTTGATAGCGCTGACATTTGTAAAGGGAAAAACTTAAATTTCTTCAGGCATTTCGACTGAAATAAAGGGGTAGTTCTGGATTCAAGACCCGCTTTTACGATATTCAAAAAGGGAGAAGTGACAAAATCGACAAGGTACAAAATTCTATTATACATAGTAAAAAGTCCTTTAAAAGACATTTCTTTCTATAAATACTCAAGAGCCCGATACCTTTTACTTAAGTACACCCGTCATTTGTAACCCCATTTTAATAATAAAGTGCAGAGTTAAGCTCTTAAAAAAGTTCCGGTACATTTAGGGCTCTTTGCTATCTAAAGTTAATTCACACACAAGTCTTAAGAAAGAATTTAAAAAGGTAGAGTTTATATTAAGATATGGAAGAAATAGCTAAGGTTTACTAGTCCTGGCTTTTTTTGTTGCAAGACCCTTTCGCGGGAGTTTGCATTCATATGCAATTAAGTTTCTTTAGTATAAGCCTTTCCCGAACACAAGAGTATAAATATTTGATACATTAGCAAGAGGAATCTCGGCTAGGCTTAAAGTGGCAAAACTTTGTATTTCCATTTGTTTGTAAACTAGAGTCGCTCCTTCCTTGTTTAGTCTATAACAAGCCTTAATTAACACTCTATGTGGAACTTCACCTTGTAAAACACCAGCCTAGTATGACTTATAAATTTATAAGACTTACGGATCTAACCGAGTAAGTTATACCCATTATAAAAAGGGCCAGGAGATTGAGGAGCACTTCTTTTGTTTTGCTAAATCAACATTAGAATAAGTTCATCATAGTATACCAGACCCGGTTCAAGTCCCAGTACCCGTAAAGAGTCAAAACCTGTTTTTTCTTGTTATTTTATGGACTAGTTTGAAGGGTTCTACCAAAAGGAAAGGATTTTTAATGGGTATGCATGATAGTACATTCATAAACTATAGCCACACAAACTTCTTATTCACTTGTCTGTTACTCTTTATGATCATACCTAACCTACCCGGGCCTTTCCCAAGCGAAAGACCTCTTTTCTTATGAGCCTTCCCTATTATAGCTATAGTGGTATTTGTATTTTCTATCTGCATACCTTTCTTAGGGGTATGGAGCTTGTAGAGCTTAGTACCCGCCTTAAAAACCCGTCTCAAGAGTCTTCCTCGTTTGAAGGTTGGGATTCTCTGTGCAGATTAGGGAGGAAAGAACTCTATCTTAGAACTCCTGTACTTCATTTCTAACCTGTGATTAACAACTAAAAAGAAAGGGATCCTTATAGATAGAGAGTGCCCCTTTTCTTTTTATTCTAATTCTAAAAAAGAAGACTTTTATAAATGTTAAAGAAACCGCAAACATAGGAACTAACTTCCAAAAAGGGCTCTACTAAGCAAGGAGTACGGCTATATTTTGAAGGACTTGTACTAGCTCAGTTTTTAGTAAACTCCCAGCAAGACTCCTTAGAAGTGCACTCTATTTTTCTTTTCTTATCGATGAAAGTTTTGTTTAACAAATACCTAAAAACTAGGTATTCGTAGCCCAGGACTCTGCGAATCCCAAAAAGAAAAGGCTCTGATACTCAGCAAGCTTAAATACTCAAAATTGCGTACTGACAGAGTTCCCCGCATTAGCTTGACTTTACTATTCCTTTTTAACCTCTCTCATTCCCTAGCCAAAGGTGCGGGATCCCAAATACATAAGAATCCTGTAGGCCTTAAAAGCATTTTATCTCAGCTTTTTTGAACCCCTTTTGGAGGCCTATTACTTAATAAGGGGTTTCTAATACTCGAGTATAGATGACATCGGATCAAAGTTACACTCATTTTATACTGCTTTGCGAGGTTGAACAAAGGCTCAGGGGATTCCCTTATGGTTTCGGCTCAAATAGGTGAACTCTACTAAGACATATACTTGAAGAGTTCCCAGGGCCCCTTTATAGATTCCTTCTTTGTGTAGTCCGGACCAGAGGATTTATACAAGAAAAGACTTCGCCTTAAGAAATTCCCACTTTATCCCTTGTATACAATTCCTGGGTTACCCCTAAAGATAATTCATCTAAGGATAAAAGACTCGTGTCATTAATTAACATTTCCTCACAACTACGTAGTAAAAAACTCTTTAGAGAAAGCCTTGCTTACAAACTTACAAAAGGATAGTTATCTCTCTTGAATCTTGTCGAAGCTCTTTTTAAATGAAAGCCGCACCTTTTAACCTTATTTGACAGTAATGGCCAAACTTACATAATTGTAAAGAAAACCTTTCGGAGATTTCTTGTTTGGATAAGTTTATTTTGATATTTATACACTTTTGCGTCGCTTTTAGTCAGTAATTAAGAAAAAAAAAGAGTCAAAGTCGGGTTGAACTCTGAAGGGAGTTCTTTTTTGTAAGTATAGGGGTTTAGGTTTTCTAATTTCATTCGTTGTGCACTATGCTCTAAGGATTTACTCTGTGTTTTACTATTCTTTTAACCCCCTACCAGAAACAGGTTCCCTTAAGCTTTAACTCCAAAAAGTCCTTAAATCGAGAACAGGAAACCTAAAAGACAAAGCTACTAAAACCACTTAGCTTTCTTAATACCCTATTACAACGGATCCATGGCAAACGGCTTTATCTATGTACTAGAACTTCCCTGTTTTAAAGGATTACCCTATCCTATAACTCTTTGTTAAGAAACACTTCCTACTACTTGCTCTAAAACTTACCCGGGTTTTTAAGGGGTTCCTACCTGGAGAAACCGATTTGTCAAAAAGCCTATAACAAGACCTATTTAGAACGCCTCACTCAAAGGGATTTACTTTTACTAAATGCCGACTTTTCTTTCTCAACAAAGGAACTTTATCAAAAAAGACTAACAAAAAGATTTTAGGATGAAACCAAACAGTGCGAAGGTTATTACCTAGAATTTCCTTTATCCTTATTTATTCTATACCCTGTAATGTAAGGTATTTGTATACATTTCTTTTTAGAGTGCCCCCACACTTCCTGTGTTTTAGAATCCCTGCTTTATGAAGAGTAAGATCCAGAAACAGAAAAAGGATCTACTTTAAAGACCCAGAATTAGCCTAAACCCCCTCAAACTCAAAAAGATACGCTTTGGGCTGCTTTGAACCCGCGATAACTCCTTGTATTTGAAGGTTTTGGTTTTGCAATATTAGATTTTTAGTTTACAGATCTACTACGTTTTTTAAGTTAAGATATTAGAACCCACTCCAAATTCGAGAAATAAAAGAAATAGAAAAAAAAGCTACCCCTCTCGTTGATAAATTACACAAGTGCTTTAATTAAATACTATCTCGGAACTAAATACGGCCAATAACTCTTACTTTTCATACTGATAAAGAGAGACTCCCATTTATTTCATAACGCCTAGAAAGAATTCTCACAATAATATTTAGCACCTTCTCAAAGAAATTACTGCCTATTCTATACACACACAAATTTTCATGCAACTTCTTACTTTTACAAATGAGATTTAGCCGAGTCAAACTCAACTAAAACCCGAACTTATAAATATCTACAACAAAGGGCCTAATAAGGACCTGGTTAAGTGCAAAGTCATGCTATCCAATTTCTTTAGAGCTCTGTAGTTCCCAAGTTTCCCCTAAATAAAGATATAATAACCAACCCATTTACGCTTTTGTGACATATATACAAGGGAACTCCTTTGGCGGCCGCATTAAGGTTTGTCAGTTAAATACTTTAACCCTATCATGATAGGAACTACTTGATATTTGAGGAACCCCGACCCCCCATTAAATTAATAATTTCTTAGACAGTCCTTAAAAATGCAAAACTTAGATAGAAAAGGGTACTCTTTACAAAAATCAACCCAGTTTACACGAAATTGGAAGTCTTTTAGAATTCTTCTTTCCTTTTGGATGAAAGTGGATACTTCGAGCCCTTTAGTACATAAGAAATCCAGTTTTTTGCCTTACTTCTAGTAACAATGTTGTTATATAAAAGAATAAAAAGGGATCATAGCGCGGGTGTTTTCAAGCCCTCTATTATCCTAAACTAGATAGGAGTTGTCCTATTTTAACGATAAAGTAATTTATACTATAAAAGATGCTTGACACTCATTTCCTTTATTACTCTTTTAAAGTTCTAGGCACACGGTTTGGATGAGCTGTCTTAAATCCCAGGAACATCTTGAGGAGATTCTTGTTTACCTTTGAAGTACTAAATAAAAGAGAGTTCCTATTCACCGTTTGGGTGCCCTTTTCGAGAAATCTCTAAGGAACCAGACCCCTATGGATTTGCCCACAATATTAGGGATCGCGTGTGAGATCCAAAGCAGGAAGAGGCACTACGACATAAGGGTTGTCCCGGTCTAAAAGAAAAAACTCACTTTTATAAGGTATAAGGAAAAGGTAAAACAACGCTTTAATTTACAAAAAGGAACTCTTGCTCAGTAATTATAGTTAAAACTTATTTTATAGATAGTTGTAATATGAATACTAGGAGTTCCTCTAATTTTATTTTATATGTGTATCGTATATCTCAGTAATATAAATAAGTAAAGAAATTCGTTATACGGGCCTTTTCCCTTTTAAGGGGTGACCCTAGCTTTTTAGGTAAGATACTGATTTTCCTTTGGGGCATCTTAAACGTTCGATTTTCTAGTAAGATCCCAGAATTTGTAAAAACCCCAAGGGGTTCCTTTCAAAAAAGGGATAATATATTTTGTGGTGTAAATAATAAATAAAGAGTTAAGGCAAAGAATTTTTCTACATAAAGGAAAAGCTCGAGGACTTTAAAAGTTACCAGATTGGAACCTGTAACAAAGGCAATAATTAACAGCATGGATAAAATGCTTTTTTATTTTGAGTATTTTTAGACAATAATTTCGTGATGGGTTTCCGTCTCAATTTCTTAGCATTTCCCGGAGTTCCGGGAAAAAATCTAGGATAAGTACAGAAGCCGGAGTGGGCTCTAGAGAAGGGTTTTAGGATGGATATCGCCGCGGTAACTCTTCACAAGACGAAAGATATCTGAACTTGGAAGAATGAGTACAAAAAAAATCTTAATTTAGGGTCCGTACTGTGCCCATTCGTTTCCGGAATGTAAATTAGCCCTTGATTTTAGAGTTTCCCGTTTTACTATAAGAATTCTTAGGGTAAGGGGATCTTGGCTAAGATATATGATTTGGATTTCTCCTTTTTTTTATTGGGTTTCGTGTATCAAAAGGCGCCTCATTATATGCTTTTAGTATGTGGTTTTTTCGTAAGTAATTGATCAAGGGAATCTGGAAAAAGTGCCCCCAGACATGATATAAATATACTCGTATTTCCTTCTTAGCAGGAGTACCTACTTTTTTGAGTACCTAATAACGTAAACCCAAAGTAAGCTTGCAGGAGGGACTTTTTTTACATTCATAAAAACGGAGCTTAAACAAGGGCCTGTAAAGAAAGCCTAAAGAACCTCAGAAATGTTTAATCGCGAAATCTATGAGTAAGAGTCTGCCTAGAATTCTAGGTGTCAAAACTAAAAAGGAGTAAGCAAGTAAATAATACTTCAGGCTCAACTGAATTGTCAACGGTATCCCTAAATTTTGAGTTCGCAAAATCACGGAAACCCTTAGTAGATTATCCGCCGGATTAGATATTAGAAAAGCAAGCATAAAAGGCATAAAAAGGTTTAATAAAAGTTAAGAAAAGTAAAATACTATCACCCCTGCGGTTCCTCTTGACAATGTACATTAAGGATAACTAAAGCTCCTATCGAGTAAGTTTTGACTTTCCTTACTATAGAGTATAGAACATTCGAAAGAAATTCTTATGCTTTAACGACTCAACTCTTTCGCGGATGCTTCAAATGGAATCTCGTTAGTTTACGCATATCTATGGAATCATTACAGTACGCAGCTTGTTAAAAGAAGTGGCAAAGGACTTTTCTATAATTGAAATAGTCCGGAAGAAAGGCCCGTAGAGAACTAAATGCGTATCCAAGGCTCCCTCGGCAAGCAAGGAATAACTATAAAAATTTCTGGGCTAATTAGGCATAAACCTTAGCCAATGCCTCAAAGAGCACTAAAACCGAGTAACTATTTAACGGGAGTTTATCTTGGTTACAATATAATAAAGCTTTTTTATTTGAACAAAAATCCCCCTCAAGTCGTTGTAATAACAATATATGCTACCCAAGTAAATAAAAATTAGTAAGACCTTACATAATATGCAATCCTAATACCCTGCAGTATAACACAGGCTATATAGAATGCCGCTACCGCAGTTACCCTGTTGGTAAAAATAAACCCAAAAAGTCTTGGTTATAGGTTTCTTCTTACTACTCCATAGGGACCCTCTTAACCTATTTCAGAAGCCAAACCTCAAATAGGGCAACAGTCGGAAATAGAAGCTTATATAAAGATAGAGAAAGCACCCCTAGCCAGGGAGGGAGATAACATCCAAAACAACAGCAATCTACTAAAGTCATTCTAATGATCCAGCGGAGGTGCACGATAAACAGGACTTCCAAAAGAGACTCAATTTCTTACCGCAAGTTATATTATGAAGTATGTAAGGTGGGTAGCTAAAGTAGTAGTTTGAATACGAAAACTTTTAGACAGAGGTTAGTACATAGGCATAGTTACAGTTGGATCAGACGAGAAAATTTATTAACAGGGCAAAATGCTAAAAAGACGCCCCTAATCCCTATTCCCATATAGGATTTCAAATATCAAATAAAAGCATTTTATTATATATTATAGATAGGAATTCGTTGCGTGTAAATACAAAGATTAGACTTCACTTAACTGCTAGAAGGGGTCTGCCATATCAGAATATCCTCACGAAGTAACAGGCGCATACCCCTCTCTCTATATTACAAATTTCCCTTACCGCTACGTCCACAAGTAAGAACTTCCCCATCTATACAAAAAAGCGTTTGTTAACCTTTTAGTATTCCCGTTAAAGAGCTTCATCTTACTGCCTAAATTACACGGGTTTTTAAGGAGAGTCAAAACTTCATCGACTAAAAAAGCTTAAATCGATAATGCAAGAATACCTATTCGTAGTGGAAAAACTTAATTTGTATATACCCTCAGAGCTTTTAAAATTACTATATTTAACTTCCTTGAGAAGGGATAAACGAAAAAAAGGACTTTAATACTACAATTCAGTACTCTGTATAATTCTAATTAATATATCTATTTTCTTTCCTTACACGTTTTCTTTCTCCTAGTAACTAGTAATATAATACCTAATTGCGAGGAGACTCGTTAAAGACTAATGGAATCCTTTTTATGTCAGAGTTTTTTAGCTATATGAGACGGAAAGATTCTTTATACTTCCTAGAACTAGAGCGCCCCCTTGAATAGAATAGTGGAAGAACTCTGTAAGCAGGGAAGGTGGATTGCCCTAAGATTGCCAAAGGGACGATAGTCTTGGATTAATGAAAGTTGGGGGAAGCTTCTTTTTTAATAGTCCGGCTTATTTACACTCTTTAATTTGAATGTAAAACTAAAGGAATTACTCGAATGTCTAGTAAATCTAAATTTTTGAAAAACCCTTTTCTAAAATTCTTATAGTTAGTTTTTATTCGGCATTCTCTTGTAATTAAGACAGTCAAAAGTAAATAAAAAGATAGACCTATATTAAAAGGGTATCTCTATACAAAAACAAGGCCCTCGCGCTAGAACTCTATTTAGTAGTTCAGCTTTTATAGGTATACTTATCCTTTGATAGGGTAAAATTAAAGAATAAGGGGATAAAATTTTAGCGAAGAGCAAGGTTTTAGAAAGAAAGAGTATAACTTGTTTCCTAGCCCAAAGGATTTTTTTACTATTATACTTTTAGTAAGGTGTAAGCCTCCTTTATGGAGCTCCTTACTTTGCACTAAGCAATTTCCCTTATCTACAGGAGCCCCTTATACACTTTTTATTCGGGAAAAAGAACTCCTTAGTTTTACACAACAGCTCCCTTTAGATATTCTATAAATTCGAAGTTCTTCCTAGTATATACTAAGAATCAAAGAAGCCCATAAAACTTAATTTGGTTTCTCTAGTGCAGGGTTTGTACCGCCCTAAAAATTCTTATATGACTTCTGTATAAAAATATCCTTTATTTGTAACACCCTAAAAGCGGGGTTCCTATTATTAGAGCACTTAGGTTTTTGATAATTAACTACTCAAGTTTAAACAAAGCAGGGTCCAGGGGTATTTTTATATTTTTCCAGTTAGGCCGATAGATCTTGAAGTTGTGCATATTTGGAAGCATCTGGTTAAACACATACGGCGGGTCTGTCTATATCTGAGTAAAGGTATTTTTTTTAGAAGAAAAGTATAGCAGCTTTAAAGGCTTTAAGAATTCCAAGTAAGAAGAGTTTCAACTACGGAGATTTTAGGTTTTTTACAAGCTAGCTAGTTGAGGTGGATAGTAAATATAAGAAATCTAATGCAAAAAAAAAAAAGGGTAAGTGTATAACTAAAAAATGTTCTGAAAGTCTTTACAACAATATAGTAAAGGGAAAGATTGTTTAGCACGAGGTTTTTGGAGGACTCTACGGGTTTAGAAAGTCCGTTTTTAGGGATTATGGGAATTTTCGTATCTATCTTTTAAGAAAGGTTCACAGAATAAGAAGTAGATGGTCGTAAGGTATGTAGGTATATTCGTAAAACTATCTTACAACGTCCCCCTTTTGTTTGCTACGCTGCAGTCAGGTACAACCAGGTCAGGCATACTAGTACAAAGCTTAATCCTATTTGTACTAATAGATATTAAGAGAACAGGGGGCGTATACCCTTACCTATAGACCGTGCCCCCTTGCCTGCCTTTATCGTAAGGAATGAAAACCTTCTACATCTACAACAGTTAGCTGCAAGTGAGAGAGCGCCTATAGTAATAGAAAAATATAAGGATTCCCTATAAGCAATAACCCAGAATCTAGCAATAGTTGGGTTACAGAGGGGATAAAGCTTTTTTGTTTCTTATGTTTCCCGTTTCAGGTAGTGAAGTTTAAGAGAGTTCTAAAGAGATCCTAGATTCTTGTCCTATATTTTGTAATAGGACTCTTTACAATTCGGTTTGAATTAAAATACGAGACTCTGGAAAAATATCCTATATATACTCCGCCCTATACTCTTAAAAATACCGCTATGTTGTTGATAGGGCACACAGTAATTTAGTAGGCATGCAAAGGTTCGAAACCCCTCAATTCAGATTGTGTCAAAAAAGATTCTAATAAAAATTACCCGGAATTCTCCGGTTCCGCCCTGTCTCGTATAGAACCCTGTTGCCCAGAACCCCCTTTGTTAGGGTAGGATATGAACCTCTAGATAATAGAGGGGTTCTTCTTCCTTATTGAGGGGATATTGTAGGAAGTACTTTACTTTTTAGATAGGAATAATAATCACGCCGCTCAGTAAATTCTGTACCTGTTTTTTCTTAGTAGATATACCCTTAAAGTAAAGCTAGACCACTTGCATTCTGTAGCTTACTCTTCCCTGTCTTATTACCAAGCCCTCCCCTTTTTAATTAATTATAATATAGAAGTTTCTTTACTTGCTAAATGAAACTAACAAAAAAGGGAAAGCCTTCTAAACTAAATGAGTATCCGCTTACAAATTAAGAATATCCGAGGAAATACGACCTACTGCCAGTCTACCTGATTTTTGGTGCAACTGTTTAACTATTTATAAATACCCCTTTGGAATTTACTAGAAAGAAGAGACTCTTTTTATTTTACGGGACTAATCCCAAAAATGAAGCAGGCTTTCCTTTTGAATTATAGCCAGGTAGGAGTAGCAGGTTTAGATTTATATAGTTAGCACTACTTACAAATTCTAAAATCCGGAAAGAGATGGATGTCTATTTTAATGTTTATTACACGCAAGTTCCTGAAATGTTCAGTAAATGAAAGAAATAGGCAGTCCTAAGCGATTGTCTAATGAGGAGTAAAGGTAACCACTAAAAATCTGTGTTTCACTTTTTACTTTGTTCCAACCCCAACACTATATACCTAATACAGACTGTAGATTAAGCCAGAAAAACATATAGGGTGACTATCTGCAAGATGAAATTCACAATAAGGGGTTTTCCAGGTACGGAATCCCTTTTAAAGGGAATTGCATGCTACAAAGGATTAACGAGAGCTAAAGGCATTAATTTTCGGTAAAGGAGGATTTTTGTAAAGGCTGAAGAAAAGAAGAAGTCTATAATGTCTTGATTATTCCTAGTCAATCTAGTCCAAAAATAGAGTATATCAGAATTCTAAAGAGCAGGTTATTAAAGCATATGAAATATTGACTCAGAAAGTCCCCTTGGTATACGAAACTATAAAAAGGTTTTCTAGATAGTAACTTTAGCATTACTTGGTTGAATCCTAAATCTTTTTTTTTTAACGGGACTTGAGCAAAAAAACTTATAAGATAATTTTATTCCTAAACTTTCAATACAACTCCTCAGTCTTTATTAGCTGCGGGGCGGGTTACTAATATAATATTTATATCCGCCTTTGTAGGCAGTGGTATATCTTCTCTAGAATCCGAAGGTGTATCATACAAAAAAGGGCTTGCCTAAAATATGTTAGCGGTCTAAAAGTCCTGTTCAATTAATCTCAGCGGTAAAGCTCTGCCTTAAAGAAAAGTGAACTCTAGTTCTCTTATTCCTTTGATTGAAAAAGCTTCGTGTTTAGTTTTAAGTACCTAGAAAAAGTAAAAGTCGGAGTAAGTAGGTCCTTTAGTAAGCGATCGGAATATATAGTATATATACTAAAATCTGTATAAAATTGCTTTGCTCTTTTTAGAATATTATCCCATAATTTTATGCTAAAGCTATGTTGACGGCGAATTCAGATAAGATATCAAAGCAATATTTTACTAAAGGATCCATAGGCGCAAGGTCATATACGATATTATCTGTACAAAAGAAAGCAAATTGAAATAATTCTAATAAAAGACATGGGTTCAAGTCGTCTCGATCGCGGATTGGTAGAACTTTTCTAAAAGGGGTACTATAACTCGCTCAAGTAAAAAAGTATCCTATAATTTGCTGTTTCCCTATATTAAAATGAAACAACACACCTGTCACGAGTAAGAAGAGAGCCTGTTTAGTCTTAAAAAATAAGGATTGTAAGAATTTCAGTTAAACCCAAGTTTCGTAAAACAAAAATGTAAGCCTTTATTATATTAATTTGAGGTGTTTTTACTCTAATAAACTAAGTCTAGAACTAGAAAGAGTCTTATTTTATATATTTAGTAGGACCCCTGCAATTTCGATATAAGTGTATAAGATTGAGGAATGGGCATTTATTCTTAGAGAAGAGAGCTGCCTGAAGCATAGGTCATTAAAAATTAAGGTTTGTAGTATAGTAAGACTTTAAGTATTGTGTATTGCTTACTCTATTTCCAAAAAGGATGCCCTGTAAGTTAAAGAATAGAGGAGTACTCGGAAGTAAAAATTTATATATCCCTAAATGTAGGATATCCTATCGGAATTGTGGAGCTAGTACCCTTATCTCATGGCACTCACTTCCTATACTTGTGGAAGGTGTTATGGACTCAGACTTCAAAGCCCCCCAAGGCGGAAATTCAGATAAAGGCCTAAAAGTATAACAGACTCCTGTAAGAAACCTGGGGTATCTCTAAATAGGAGTCCACTATACTTTTGTATTTTACTCAACTGAGGAATCCTGTAACCTAGAAAATCTCTTATAAGAAAATTTAGGATCTCCAGGTATACAAGGTCCTGTATTAACAAAAAAGGGCCTAACCTCAGAAAAAAGGTTTAAGTTATTTCATCTTGGCGCTAGGAAGAAGGGCCTTACACTTTGTTCTAATTTAGTTTAAACTTTTTAGGTATTATTGCACTAGGGAACCCCCTAATAGAATTCTAGAAACGGGTACTAAGACTAAGGAGCACCCCAAATTACAAAATATACTAGAGAATTTCTCTCAGATAAAGGCGCTGCCTAACAAGGGCGGCGATAGAAGGAAATTCCTGGAAAATAGAAAACTTTTAGAGTTCCCTTAAATAAAGGGGTCCTTTTAATTTAAAACGACTCTTGTCTTTAGAGTCAGTTCCCCGTGTCAGTATAAGTTCTTTTTTAATAAATTAATAAAAGAGGTGGGTGGCTTTTAATATGCTTATCTTAAGAATTTTGAATACATACGAGAGTGCGTAAACTGCTTTGACTATTCTAATTTGTGTCTCTCAAGTTAAGGAGTCTCCTAAATTAAGTGTGTTGATTTCCTTGACAAGGGATTCTGAAATAAAGTAAGCATTAACGGAGTATTCTGCCGTATATTAGGTCTAGTATTAAGTGCTTTTACAAATTATCAAATGCGAAGGTACGGGTTTTAGATTCCTAATAAGCCAACATCTATTAGAAGTTTATTTAAGACATTTGTCGGGGGGCCTTCCCTTCTATACTTCTAAAATAACTTGGTATTAGAAGACCTGTTATATTTAACAAAACGGGTTACTGTTAAAGGTTTACCTTGTGGGTGTGGTAGTACTGAAAGAACAAGGGGCCCTTGTATTCAAACTCTTTTGAGAGGCTGCTCCTACATTTCTACCCAGCGCTAAGGATTTGCAATATTCAACCGCTTAAACCATAAAAGGAAGAAGAAACGGTTGTTGTATAGATAAAACAGGTGCTGTTGGTAACATAAGAGAACTTCTTTAGTGGTTTTCTTTATTGAATGCAAACCCATATAAAATAAAAGTAAAGGCCCTTAGTTGGGACGCACTTGTGAGATATTTATAAGCTTTATTTCCTTACTAATTGTGACGAAAAAAGAAATTTAAAACAAACATTTTTCATATAAAAGGCCCCGTTCTACCGAAAATCTGTAGAAAAAAGCCTACTTAATGTGTTGTCAAAACCGAGCCAATCCTAACTAACTAAAACCGGGCTATGCCTCTTCGTCGAGTATGTATTTCTACGCGCTTTTACTCATTTTCAATGGATTTCAAATACTCGAGTTAGTAAAGTTCCGTACTATTTTCTAGACACTCGGATTACTTGTATACTTAAAAAGAGAAACTCTATTCAATATGCCTTATAACTGGGAGCCTTTATTCATTATTAGTCTTCTAATTTCTTGGGTATTATATGAGTATTTCTTCTATTTGTCTTGTATTGTGAAAGTACTCTAAATTAACTAATAAACGACTTCTTATTTTTATACTGTACTTCTCCCTTACTATGTAGAAAATGAAATAGAATTAGATAGCAGACATAGTTGTAATAGAAGTTTAAACGAGTTCTCCTCTCTACTTACGCATCTCCCAGTACAGAAAGTTATTCCGTATTAAAATGGGACGAGTGAGTTCCTCCTTAAATGAAAAGCCCTTTTCAAATGATCCACAAACTTTATATATCTTAAAAACTATGCCCTTGAATCAAGAATACAAATAAGAATAAGCAGAAATTTGCTTTTACAGCTGACTGCTTTATTGGGTCCTCGCAGGAATTCCTTTTATTCCTAAGGATTAACTTATCTATGGGTTACACTTTATTCCCAAATTCTCAAAGCTTTGACAAAGGATTTTAGTTTAAAGACTGGGAGATGCCAAGGACTTAATACTTATTTATTTAGATTCCTCAAAGCTAAACTCAAAAATGCTTTGTGTTTTACAGGGATGCTTAGGGTTCGAATCGAAAGAAAAAAGAAGAAGCCCTTTGGAAATACTGCTCTAAAAACTTCTCGTATTTCTGGGTATAGTAACCCGTAACATTTCCTTGGAGAGAGGGCGGTTATTGCACAGTACTCCTTGCATTAATGTGAATTTGTTATTGTCATGCTTGTTAACCTATTGCACCTCCCTTTATGCATAAATAAATTCTTTTTTGTAAAATCTGGACTATATTTTACTCCTAACTTCGAATTTTAAGCTACTAATATCACAAGCAAAAGTCCCTTAAGGTGTAGTATAGTGCTATTCCCTGTAAGAAAGCCTGAAAGCCAAAGGAAGAGGCATGCAATTATTGAAGTACGCTCTAAGTTTACCCTTATCAAGCTTCTAAATCAACCCAAGGACCTTTAATTATATTACTTTGAAAGGGCCCCATAGGCAGTGAAAAATCCCGTATTAAGCACACGAAAGACAAGGTTTTAAGATTCCTAGTTACTTTATAAATAAAAATGGGATGCTCAGGAATACAACTATCTAATAAATATACTTTACCCAGGCAAACCTTAGAAAGCATCCCTTTGCAGAAACTCTGAGTTAGCAAATGCGGATGGGAGCCCCGAGTTTTTCCATCTAATCTTAATCTATAGAATTTTGTGCTGATAGACTCATCAGAGCCTTAAAGAATCTTGTCTTACAAACCAAAGTCAGAGGGGGTCCCTGAAGAGTAGTAGGAATGTGTGTCCCTTCTTTCAGTTAGCTTTTCGTATAAAAGGTTTAAGCCTCCCCTCCTTTTTTTTCATCAAAGGGTCCGGTAAGAATGACTAACAAAAAGAAGTAATCTGTAAACCTTAAAAATTAGTTACAAGAATAAAAAAAAGATCCAGCTAGGAATCTCTTTTACTTTTTGTTGGTATTTTTAAGACAAGCGCTTTCCTTTTTGGTTTTTAAAGTGAAATACTCCTTATTTTTAAGGATAACTTGATATAACGTGGTTTACTGGAAGCTCAACTTCAAAAATAAAAATTTAGGCGATAAGTTATAAATTTCAGAGAGTCCTCTAAGGTTTTGGGGCATTAAGCTTAAGTAAAGTCTACAATAGGAGCATTCCCGTGTTTTTACGCCCAAAGTATAGCATAAAAATTATATAAAAAGATAGTAAGAATTGCTTGTACCTATAAATAAAGGTAAAGGGTGGGCGTAAATTACCGAAGGCTTTCTCCTTAGTTAAGATACTCCCGAGCGGGCCTTACAATTGTCCATTAGAGAAAAGCTTTCAATGAGGCCCTTTTTACCTATTTGAGATAGGGCTCTTTAGTGGGAAATCCTTTGAGTAAAGTTTTTTTGGTATTAAGTATTACCGTTCCAGGGGTTAACGAAGGGTCAAAGTTTTGCTAGTGTGCTTTTTTCTTTTCGGTGGAGTCTTTGTTGTGTAGTAATTCCTTCGTAGGTATATTCCTTTTTCTTAAAATATCAGATACCTTTTCTTAGTTTTTAGTTTTGTAGCAGCCGAAAACTCTTCTTTATCTATCTATAAGAGAAACAGGCACCTGTTTAACGCAGGATAAACGCCATTAATTACTAGATTTAGTAACACTTTTCCCGGGTCCTTTTATCTTGAGTATTTTCCACGAAATTTGTGCACTGTTTTAGAGCTCTCTGAGAAATAAAGCCTTTGATGCATGCAATCCATAACAAAAGGAACGCTTACCTATCCTATAAGGGTCTTCTCCCTTTTTAAGATAAGAAATGGGGTTGAGGAAGTGGGTTCTTAATAGGCAAAACTCTTTCAAAAGCTAGCTTTCCTTTGTATTTGGAGCCCCCTGGTAAGCAGGATCTGGAACTCTTCAAAGTAAGATCTTCGGTACTTTAAATCTGTTTATAAAATAGAGATAAAAGGGAATACCTGCCAAGGCAAGAGGAAAACAACTTAGACCGCACTCTAACAAAAGGAGGCACTAATAAAGCTCATGTCCTCCACTCCTGAACACAATGGGCTCAAACTTAATAGATTTCTCTTGCTTTGAGACGAAGCAGAGGAAACCTCTGATATATATAAAGGGCAGGTTACATAAGGAACTATAAAACAATACATAGCATATGAAGCTAAAAAGCAGGGGATACTTACTAAACGCAAAAATCCTTAACTAGCTCTAAAGCTTGAAGAGGAGTTTCTAAGGGTTTCTTGGAGTATCTAACTTTAATGATTTACTCTTTTACTGAAAATAGCTTTTTAAGGCCCGCGCTTGCCAGCCATTCTCTAAAAACAAACGTTATGTAAATATACAAGAAACAAAATCAAAAGGGAGCCCCACGGAAACTAGGGATCCACTCTATGGTAAACCCACAAGCCCTTCATCTAAAATTTATTGTACCTTAACTTTCAAAAGGAATAGGAATAACTAGCACTAGAACAAAGCCTTACGGAGTACTGCTTACTAAGAGAAAATTTCTATTTCCTAAAAGCACCGCTAGCCCGGAAGTCCTTGCTATTCCTAATACTAAACTTTACATACTTATTGAGAAAGTTGAAAAGTGATGCCGCGTTATTTAAGAAGAACTTTAGTATTCAAATAAAGCTAAATGAAGTGCCTTGGTTTAGAAAATAGGATGCGGATTCTTGGTTAAACAAAACTAGAGAAGGGTAGAAATCTACAGGATATCCTGAATATAACTAACTAGCTATAAGGTAGGAAAATATAACAAAAGGAATTACACTCTATTATAGTTACGTGTCCTAACACTTGTACTAACAAAGTTCTAAGGAGTTTTACATTTAATTCTGAAACAGGAGCCCTTCCTTCTTAAAGAAACTATACCGCTAAATTACCTTTTTCATGCCTTAGTTGAATCTTTTCTTTCTTACGGGGCTCATCACGCAACCCCTAATAGTATAGAGTAAACCCTTGTATGCTGTTGTGGGGGGGAGGTTGTTTTCCGAGGTAAAGGGTACTTTTTCTTGTCAGAGTCTAGTTACCCACGGGGCCCCGTAAGTGTACTTACTTAGTGTCCTCGAGCTTTATGCTTATAGGATCCTAGAAGGGATTTAGTCCTTAATTTGTACTTCAAATAGGTAAAGTAAGCATTCAATTTTTTAGATACCTGGCAGGGGTGCTGCCCCAGAATTTACAGCATTACCTTATACTATTGTAATTTTTAGTATCTTGTATTTCATTTATAGGGGGTCCGTATTAGTGCCAAATTCGCTTCTGTAGGGTTAAGAAATTGAATGTTGATAGAATACTTGGTTATGCTCTGCTGTCCTGGGAAGGTAAAGGAGAGTTTTTTTGTGGTAAGCGCATACCCCAGTCTAAAAAGAACTTGAGAAAAGGTGAATTGCAAACTCTTCTTTTCATGTAAATTAAATACTCATTGAGTTTCATTTAGACTCTAGTAAGTAGTAAAGTCTTCCTACCTAAAATAGAAACCAATTTGGGCTAACTTGGGTACCCTATAAAAAGAACCAAGAACTTGGAATAGACACTGAGAGCTTGGAGTAGAAGGTAGATACCACATAGACCAAGTAACATAGAGACCAGAACCAAGACAGATACAAGAGAATAGATACAAGATAGACGAGACAAGAACTAAGACCAAGAGACAAAGACACCTTATTGCACGAAAACAACTCGGTAACTGATGGCTATTAACAGAACCTTTCATTGCACTAGGCTACTGACGAGAATATGAGGGACCAATGCTAAGCGAACTAAAGGTAATGAAATTGATTTCCAAAAGAAACATAGAGAGTTGCTCCGAGAAAAAGGTAATGAAATTCAGTTTCAAGAGCATCCTTCTTACAGGTGTATCAAATGGGGAGACTGCAGCGGGGGTACCTTCAGTCTTCGAACTTCGTTACCTACCGACTCGGCGGGCTTGCTATGAGGCAACGCAGTTGACGAAGTTTCTTCTCACCTGGCTCCTCTCTTTACCATACAATAAGATAGGTGTTCCTCCCCTAACGGACAAGGGTCAAAACCACTTCTCGTCGTCCTAATTCCCAATAATTGACGAGTAAGACCAACACCTGGAACAAGAACCACGTCCGCAAAGAGCCTATAACAGGCAGAATAGAACCTGGCACTCGCAAGAAGGCAAGATACTTCCTAATTCCTTATGAGATATAGATAGTTAGAGTCACTTTTATAGGGTCTAGGGAATCCTTTTTAAGGATTTAAAGCTGC
>JAYMTK010000290.1:0-24928 GCA_036897405.1 Pelargonium myrrhifolium
TCTTCTCCGACAGATTTGGACGCAGCGGTGAACGAAATCCAAGCACATCGTCTTCTCCGGCGAGGCCAAGCCTCCAGCCAGACAAGGAGAGCTTCGATTTGTGCTCAGGAGAGAGAAAGGAGGAAAGAGAAAGTGATGAACATATTTGTTCATCTTCTTTGTTTTTTATTTTTATTTTTTTATTGAATATTGTTATAATTTTGATATTTTAAAATTTTAAAATAAAGTAAGGTTAATTTGGTCATTTTCACTGTTAATGTTACATTTAACTAACGGAAAAATCTTTTACAACTTCAAAAATGCTAAAAGTTCGAGACCAAACTTGAAGTATGCTTACTGAAAACGGTCATACTTCAGGGTGTTTATTTTAAAAGACATCGCTAGCCGACCGGCCGAACTATACAGACTACGTTACAATAGCCAGCCGGCGAAATCAAGGCGTCTTACTAAATTTGCTATGCGCGCGCGTTGTCACGAAACGCTCAATTACTCCCAATGGCCTTGGAAGTTGTCTCTCACGAGCCATTGCGCGCGTCAAACTTACCTCAGGACGATCTGAACCGTCCATTTTTCGTAACAGACCGTTCTTCATCAAGATCGACGGCACATATGCAGTCAAAACAAGGTTTGATCATATTAGCCGTCCAATCCAAAACGACAGACCGTGATTCAGCATAATCAACGGTAAATATTTGATCAAAAGCAGATCGTACGGTGTCTCACGAAGCATTAGAAGAAAAAATATAATAATATAAATATTAATTTACCAAAATTTTAGTTCTTATGCGGAGCTCTCTTTCCCTCCAGACTCGAGTATCTCTCTCAGTCTCTCTCTGGCTTTGCAAAGAAGAGGCAAACGAGTCACTTGTCGTTGTTGTTTCAGTCTGGTTCCTTGAAACCCTACGAAATCTTCCTCGGAGGTGCAATTTTTTCGAGCTTCGTTTTGTTTCCACTGCATGTTTGTTTTCGTCTGCTTTCATTATCACATCGCTGCTTGTATCGCGTTATTTTTTGCTGCTCATTTTGATCCTGATCCTGCTGTGAACGGTGTTCCTTTTTGCTGCATTGGTCTCTGTAGCTCATAATCGTGCATTGGTGCCTGTGTTTGGGCTGTAGATCTCTTATTTTGGGGCTAATTTTACTGTACGGCTTGGTTACTCATCTGTGAATTGTAGGTTCATCTCTGTGCATAGTGAGAATGTAGGTATGTTTCTGTCAACAATGGCTGTTTTGAACATTTTGCGTCTTTGTTTATTGAACTTTCTGTTCTATAGTATTGTGATTACTTGACTTCTGTTCATGTTTAATTTGGTCTCATTTTGCTGCATTGGTCTCTGTAACTTGTAGCTGTGCTTCAGTGTGTGTAGTTGTGCTGTATACCTCTTATTTTGGGGCTAATTTTACTGTACTATTCGGTTACTCAACTGTGAATTATATACTCATCACTGTGGATAGTGAGAATGTAGTCTGTCAACAATGGCTGTTTTAAACATTTTGCGTCTTTGATGATTGAACTTGCTGCTCTACAGTGTTGTGATTACTTGACTTCCGTTCATGTTTAATTTGGTCTCATTTTGCTGCATTGGTCTCTGTAACTTGTAGTTGTGCTTCAGTGTGTGTAGTTGTGCTGTATACCTCTTATTTTGTGGCTAATTTTACTGTACTATTCGGTTACTCAGCTGTGAATTGTATGTTCATCTCTGTGCATAGTGAGAATGTAGGCATTTTTATGTCAACAATGGCTATTTTGAACGTTTCGCATCTTTGTTGATTGAACTTAATGTTCTATAGTATTGTGATTACTTCACTTCTGTTCATGTTTAATTTGGTCTCATTTCGCTGCATTGGTCCCTGTAACTTATAATCGTGCTTCAGTGTGTGAAGTTGTGCTGTAGACCTCTTATGTTGGGGCCAATTTTACTGTGTGGTTCGGTTACTCAACTGTGCATTGTATGTTCATCTCTGTGCATAGTGAGAATGTAGGTATGCTTCTTTCAACAATGGCTGTCTTGGATATATTGTGTCTTTGTTGATTGAACTTAATGTCCTATACAATTATGATTCATGTAGCTTCATGCTGGAGGTATCCATTCCCCACATATTTGATTTTGGTTTTGGCGTTTTTATATGCTTTACTAAATGCATGCACATTTGTCATCAGAATTTCAGTTTATCATTTGGTATACAAAAATCTTAGCAAAAGTTTATGTTGACGCTGCATTGTGGAAGTACATTTCCCTCCAATAGTATAATCTAAGTACTATGTAGAAAGTGCTTTTAAGGTTTGTTTGTCAGATGATATTTTTTTAGGGGTTTTCTGAAATATTTCTAGGCTTCTAATTGTCCATGAGTTGTTGTGAAATATAATCTTATGCGCTCTTACATCAGCTTAGACACTGGCGTATGTATGACCTTTACTTTTAATCCAAGGAGTGACTTGTAGGTGTAAAGATGAATAAAATTATAAGAGCGGTGTGGTAACTATGGAATTACAGATCCTTTTCATCCTGTCTTTTGTGCAACCCGTTAAAAAAATAATTGTATTTCTAATTTAAACATCCAACTTTAAGTTTTGAAATACTTTGTTCTATTCTAATTTTATCTCTTAGACAAAATCATCTACTTTCTTGACTTGTAAATTTCTTTTCACGTGCCTAGTTTCCCTAGTGATGCAACATATAATATTCCTAATGTTTATTCGAGAAAGATCAGGTTATGGATGTTTTTTTAGTTTTAAAATCTCTAGTTTTATGTGAACTTTGGCATGTACCCTTCTTGGGTTTTTGTTCCTTTCACCATCATTTTTACAGGGATATGTGTTTGCCAATTAGCCTTTCGTTCAAAATAATTATTGAATCTCTTGCATTGAAGGCTGTAGACTTCTGCCTCCGGGACAAAGATGGATGAGGTGGAAGGTACTGGGGAAGCAGATAGGTCCCAACCTTTGCCCTCTGAGCCTGCTATTACACCACCTGATGTGAAGCCAGAACAGAACCATCCTAAGTATTCTATCATCAGTAGGTTTGGGTTTGGGAGTGGTGGGAAACATGTACCTTTGCTCACAAACCATTTTAAAGTGTCCATTAATGCCCCGGATGTGGTCTTTTACCAATATAGTGTATGTTTATCATTTCTTTTTCCCCTTCATTTTCTTTGAGGTGCATGTTGTTTCTTATGTCATATTTATTATGTCATATTTTAGGTTTCTATTACTTCAGAAGATAAAGTAGTTGTTGAAGGCAAGGGAATTGGAAGAAAATTGATTGACAGGCTTTACCAAACATACTCTTCTGAACTTGATAATAAGAGGTTTGCATATGATGGTGATAAAACTTTGTTCACCGTAGGTCCTCTACCACAGAACAAGTTTGAGTTCATGGTGGTGCTTGAGGATTCATTTGCAAAATGGTGAGTTCTTTTGCCATTTCCTTCTACAGTTGTGGATTTGGAGATCATTTTGCTTTTAGACTTAGTGGCTTACATGCACTCTACAATGTGCCAGTGAAAATGGGAGTTCTGGTGGCAGCGAAAGTCACAGTACGACTGCTAAACGGTCAAGGCATGTTTTCAATTCAAGGACTTTCAAGTTAGAGATAAGCTACGCTGCGAAAGTACCTCTGAAGTCTACTACTCTGGCCCTCGAAGGAAATGAGACAGATAATCATAGTCTTGGTGCACTCAGGGTACTTGACAGTATATTGAGACAGCAAGCAGCTAACAGGTGCTTTTGTCTACATTTATTTATTTTGTTCGGCAGATAAAGTGGCTTTTATTTTGCTGTCAGCGTTAACTTTTATGAACTGTATGACTGTTGATCGGTAGAGGGTGTCTTTTGGTGAGGCAGTCGTTCTTTAACGATGACTCTCGGAACTTCAATGACATCGGAGGAGGTGCAGTTGGTGTTCAGGGTTTTCATTCCAGCTTTTGTCAAACTCAGGGTGGTTTATCTCTTAATATGGGTACTATTCCTTATTATCTCTTCTAATCACTATAACTGTATCTTTCTGCTTGTTCAGTTGAACATGTCTGTTGATATTGCTGTATCTGTTATCTATGTAGATGTATCAACAACGCTGATCCTGAAGCCTGGATCTGTAATTGATTTTTTAAAAGCCAACCAAAATGCCAGAGATGTTCGGAACATTGATTGGATGAAGGTAGAGAGCTGCTAAACTTTGCTGGCTAGATTCAGCTTTAATGTTCGTCTCGCGAACTTTTTCTTCTTGCAATGTGCAGGCAAAAAAGATGTTAAAGAATATGAGGGTGAAATCAAACCCCACTGGCATGGAATTCAAAATTATTGGTTTGAGTGAGAAGCCCTGCAATCAGCAATAGTATGTGGTTTTCTTAAAATTTATATACTCTTCATACCTGAAAAAAGGGTCTAAGTTGGTTAATTTCGATTCTAGTTTTTCGATGAAACTGAGAAATGGCGACGGTGGAAATGGTGAAGAGCAGGCTGAAGAGATTACAGTTTACGAGTATTTTATCAAACATCGTGGCATAGAACTCACCTATTCTGCATACCTGCCATGCCTTGTAGTTGGCAGACCAAAACGGCCCTACTATCTACCATTGGAGGTCTGCAAATTTAGTTTAGACACATGCACACCCTTCCACTATGAATTTCATTCTCTTTCTTTTTGGTATTTCAGGTCTGCTCGCTTGTATCACTTCAACGATATACAAAAGCACTGTCTGTAATGCAGAGAGCCGCTTTAGTTGAAAAGTCAAGACAAAAACCTCATGAAAGAATCAAAATTGTGACTGATGTAAGTACTAAGTACTGCCAATCACCTGAATTATCATTTATTTGTTTTAATGATGCAATATCTTATAGCTAGCTTGATCTTGCAGGCTATGGGAAAATACAATTTTGATGATGATCCACTGCTTGCTGCATGTGGTATTTCTATAGAGAAAGAGTTGTCCAAGGTTGATGGTCGTGTTCTTGAGACGCCAAAGGTAAAAATTGGCCCTATGTGGAAGAGCGGATCGGAGTAAGGTGCTTGTTCCTTTAAATATACCAGTTTGCATTCTAATTTTCTTTTTAATTCACAGTTGAAGGTTGGATGTGATGAGGATTGTATCCCCCGAATGGGACGGTGGAACTTCAACAACAAGGTCTTATTTTGATGTTTTTAATATCTGAAAGAAAAGATGTTTGGTTTCTCTTGTCGAGCAAATCGTAATCTGGTTATTGTTGGATTTACTGAATTAGCAACTTATAGTGATTGTTCCCACCTTTTGATTGCAGAAAGTTTTTAACCCTATGAATATTAGTTGTTGGGCTGTTGTCAACTTTTCCGCCCGCTGTGATACTAGTTACATCTGCCGTGAGCTTATCAGTTGTGGAATGAAAAAGGGCATGGTAGATTCCATCCTCTCCTGCTTAAAATGGTTTTGTTTTATGTTTTTTTTTCAATTGATTATCCTCTCCATCTCTCTTTTTCTCCTTTATATCAATGAAGCATATTGAACGCCCATATACATTAATTGAGGAAGATTCACAATCTAGAAAAGCTAGCCCGATTGCTAGAGTAGAAAAGATGATTGAGCTGCTTATGGATAAGCTTCCAAATGTTCCTGAGTTCATACTTTGTGTCTTGCCAGAGAAGAAAAACTCCAGTATTTATGGTATGGCTTTATCATGTTGGTTGGATTTGTTTTCTTTTGATTATCTTATAAATTTGTATTCTTTTAAATTTCCAGGACCCTGGAAGAAGAAATGTCTTTGTGAAATTGGATTTGCCACACAATGTATTTCCCCTGCTAAAATCAATGACCAGTATCTCACAAATGTACTTCTTAAGATCAATTCCAAGGTAAAGTGGAACTAGAAAAGTGAAACAGTTTGTACATGTCTATGTTATAGATTCACTGTTATTGCTAACTTTTTGTCATGTTTGGTTTTATAGCTAGGAGGAATAAATTCTTTGCTGGCAATAGAACACAACTCATGCATCTCGTTGATAACCGATGCTCCAACAATGATTTTGGGTATGGATGTGTCTCATGGGTCTCCTGGTCGATCAGATATTCCATCTATAGCTGCGGTAATTTGTCCATTGCTTCTTTTTCTTTATTGCACGATTGTGTTTTTACTTTACTTAACAAATTTAATATTTATGTTGTTACTACTTTCATATGTTCAAACTTTCAGGTTGTTGGCTCTTTGTCTTGGCCGCTGATTTCAAGGTACAAAGCATCTGTAAGGACACAGTCGCCTAAGTCTGAGATCATTGATTCCTTATACAAGCCTTTACCAAATGGAGTCGATGATGGAATCATGAGGTATTTAAATGAATTATATAGAATTGGCATGTAATTATTTATTTCATAGTTATAAGATCACATGACAAGGTATCAACAATTACATCCATTCTCTAGGTCGTTCAACATTGATTCATTGATTTCAGAATGTCAAAATATGATGTATTGAATTAATTCATAATGCATTTCTTAATCTTTTGTATGTGTGTACTCAGCCCTTTGAGGTGCATATATTTATGTTAGTACCACTACATTGCTTAATACATATTAATATTTCTATAGGGAACTGCTTGTGGAATTCTTTAGAACAAGTCGTGGAGTCAAACCCAAACAGATTATTGTGTTCAGGTATCATTTCATCATATGGATTATGTTCAATTATATTTATCTGTTTGTTTTGGAAAAAATAAATAAATCAGTAAATCTTAATAATGCTTAATTGTGTATATTTTGAGGGCTTGGGTTGGTTGGATTTTAAATGCTTTTTTCACCAGAAGGCCTTATGTAGCATAACACTGTTTGTCTTGAAGCTTGAATTATTGCATCACATCTATCAGATCATAGATGGTCATGCTGATGATTAGCTTCTTGTTGCTGCCAAACAAACATGTTCTCGAGGCCAGGATCTACCGCCTCAGGAAAAGAGTTCTTGAATTTGAATTTGTGTCCCTATGGTATGGGGCCAGCCACCAGTTGTGTCCTTTGACAATGTTTGTTGGGATTAGTCGAGTGTTCTTTGGTTCAGACACCTTTCATTAACCAAAAAAGTTGGGAGGCTGAATTTCTTAACCGGACCTATAATTTTGTTTCCTGGCAAGCCTAATAATTTATCTTAAAAATCCAAGATCTAGAATCTACTTGAAGAAAAAGACCCTACGCATGTGTTTGAACTTTGAAGAACTGGACATTCATTATCTAAGCAAACTCTACTCATCCACAATAGTTACTGAGATGCTTTGAATCAGAAGTCCATTGTTGGTTGTTCATCATTGGATCTGATTTAACTGTCATTTCGCTTTCATAAGGGATATTTGACATCCAGAACATGTGATCTATATGTTACATTTTATTGCTAATGAACTTAGAAGTAAGAAAATTTCCCTTGTGGTCTTAAAAATATGCTTGGCACTTGCAAAATGCATGCTTACATTTTTGTTATTGCATGAGTAAAATGTCTGGGCATGCTTTTTGTACCTTCGCTTATCAATTCATAATGAATCATTTAGGGCCGTGTTCCATTTTATTCAGTTATTGTGCTATATATTTACAGGGATGGAGTGAGTGAATCTCAATTTAACCAAGTTTTGGACAAGGAGCTGGAGCAAATGATAAAGGTTCTCTCCTAGAGTACATTTTTGTTTAAATACTGTTTCAAATGAAACTTCCAGGGCTCAATTTTTAAAAACATTTGGACTTGCTGATTTGACTTGCATCTACCACACATGTCCATTCCCATAAGCCCTGTTCTAATAACCAATATATCTTCTGAAACTGTTGTCATCTTAAATTCCTATTTAATTTTTTTACATGTACTGATGTATGCTCACGTACAGATAGATATATAGATATATTTTTTTTTATATGTCTGCCTCCTAATACTTTGAATGATGCTTCTTTTCTGCATATGACCATTTTAGATGTTGGCAGGATTTGATCCCAGGTTCTCATGGCACTGCTACCAGAACTAGCTTGTGGCCCCTTGTTGTCTTTTCTTATTGCTAATGTTCTATTTTGAAAGTCAATTTATTTTATTACAGGCTTACCAGCATCTTGGTGAGGAAGACATTCCAAAATTCACTGTGATTGTGGGCCAGAAGAATCACCACACAAGGCTGTTCCGAGCTGATTCCAATGAAAATGTTCCACCAGGTGCTACTTCTTTTTGTTACCTTACCTATGTTTTACTTAACGCCTGCTGTGCTCATGCTCACTCTCATCTCTACAGGGACAGTTGTGGACAAAAAAATTGTGCATCCAAGAAACTATGACTTCTACATGTGCGCTCAGTCTGGGATGATTGTAAGTTTTTCTTAGGACATTTTCATAAATATGTTCTGGATTCTTTACTATTTGTGCCCTTCTAGAGATTAAATATCCAATTAGGTTCTAAGAATATGAAGTTCACTGGACTGAGTCGCTCAAAGAAGCATGAACATTAATTTATGTAGTTTGGCGATAATGCTATGTCCATGGTTACTCCAGATTACAAACTCTCAGACTTAACAATTTACATTACCCACCTGACCAGCAACATGACAATATGCGAGGAACTCTCAATAGGCATTAGTATTATCTTCCCTGTCCTTAACATTATTGAAACAAAGACGAAGTATTGTGGTCGTTTCTTTTTGTCTGTTATGCAAATACTTATAAGCTTTGATCAATTTTTATGTCCATAACTTTTGTCTTCCATCATTGACCATATGATAGGGAACTTCTCGGCCCACGCACTATCACGTCTTGCTTGATGAAATTGGTTTCTCTCCGGACGACTTACAGAATTTAGTCCATTCACTATCATATGTGTAAGCTTTCTAATTGCATTCTCACTCAAAGGGGACTAAAATTAAATGAATTCTCGATTCTCATTATCCATTTATTTTTCACTATTCAGATACCAAAGGAGTACATCTGCAGTCTCAATCGGTAACCTATGCTCTACCTTATCTACTTAAGCATGAAAATAGTAGCATTTTGCCGTTTACTATTATTGCTTCATCTCACTAATGTCTCCCAACTGCAGTCGCTCCTATCTGTTACGCCCACCACGCTGCAGCACAGATGGCACAATTTATAAAGTTCGAGGATTTGTCGGAGACCTCTTCAGTACAGAACGGCATCACATCAGCTGGGGCAGTTCCGGTTCCCGAACTCCCTAGGTTGCATAAGAATGTCCAAGGTTCGATGTTCTTTTGTTGAGCTCTGCTGCCGCGGTAAATACTTGCAAGTTGACTGTTTTTTCAACACTGTAGTGTACAGGGATTATACATATAGACAGGTAACCCCAATTTTTGTCGAGTTAGGCACAGGTTACACAAAAATTCTACTCTTTAGTAATCATTGAACAACCAAGGAGATAGAACTGGCCAGCTAGACATCCTTGCAAATTTTGTGGCGTAGACTGTTAGGTTTTCAACCATATTATTATATTTATGACGGCTTAGACCAGGTTTGTGTTAGAAGTCATGTAAGCATCAAAACCTTGGTTTAGTGTTTATTCATATATATGGTTTCTGATTTTGGTATTGTGTGATCCTAAGGGGGTGTTGTTTTGGATGGTAGGATAGTGCCTAATGCAAGTCGGTTTATTGCTTTTATTATAATGAAATTTACGGCTAGAGAAATGTTAAGAAGAGTCGATCGCGTAGGTGAATGGTGTTTATTAACTTGGTTTTGTGGTACTATGGTTTTTATTGAGTGTTGTTGCATATGTATTTTCAATAATAGAGCTTTAACTTCATAGACCAACTCCCAACTGCTTTGTAGAGTTTTTATTTTTGACTTTGTGGTTAGTGATGATTATTGCACTTGCATATAATGCATTTTACTGCAGTATGGGAGTTGTATTTATTGCTGAGAGAGGGATGAGTAGAGGTTGCAATTTGGGACACGTCACGTGGCCCGGCCCAAAACGAACATGACACGATTCAAGTTTTTACACGAGATCCACATGTTTATAACCGTGTCGTGTTTGTGTTGTAAAATATGAACATGCACGACGCTATAACATGATTAACATTGAAATAGTATGTTAGCACTGTTAAATCATATTGGTTAGTCACTTGTTATTCCCTTTTCGTCGCACATATCTAATTTGTTTTCATCTCATCTCCGCAAACAGTTTAACACTATCAAAACATACTTGTTAGTCACTTATTCTTCTTCTTTTTTTTGTTGCACATATCTAATTTGTTTTCATCTCATCTTTTTTCACCTGTACACACACCTATCATTCAAATTTATTGTGCTTAAGGTACAAGTGAAAATAGATAATATGAGCAACATTGATTACAATTTTCATCCTCTATAGGTAAAAGACGACACTCCAGCACGGTTAATAAAGGTGTCGTGTTATTTTCCGACAACATTAGAACATGATTATTAAACGTGTTATGTTAGTGTTGACTCATACAACACATATTCGATCTCCAACACGAATGGTCAGCTCTAGAGTCACGCAAGGCTATGATTTGTTTGGGCCGTGAGTTGGGCTGGCCAAGACAGGCCCAAGATGAGGAAATGGGCCTTACATTTCATTACGAATACAATGCACAAATCACATGTAAAATGCCAAATAGTAATAGTTGAATGGTTGTTTTAGTCACATCATATGACCAATAGAGTTGAAAAAATACACGAATTTGGTGGTCAAAACGGTCAAGGTGGGTCAAGAATTCTCTTCAGGAAGTGTTGACGTCTCGGTCTTGCTGGATTTGTAGCGTACACGTGTACGATCAGCAATCGTCCTCGAAAAAAAAAAACTCGGGTGCATGTATTCCACCGAGTTTACGTGAGGTCATCCAATGAAAATACAGAGTCGTGTCAGGTTATACACCAAGATGTCGTCGACACACGTGTCGAGTACTGCTGCACCCCTCCGCTCCTACTCGCGCTTCACTATTACTTTTCTCGGGCCCACTCTAGGCTCCAAGAAGTTTCTTTGGACAACATTAACCACTGTAGACGAAAATGCCCTTCCACTTGAGAATTAGACATTTTTATCCCTACATAATAAAAAGGGTAAAATGTATATCAGTTGACTGATCTAAAATTATATCAGTTGCAACTTAACATAGCCAATGAGGTGATGACACTTCATTTAAAATCACTTATACCCATCCAAGTGAATTTGGGGGAGCGGAGCGACCCGTCCGGATCCATGATTTTAAATGAGGTGTCACCACTTTATTAGTGTAACTGATATAACTTTATATCAGTCAACTGATATACATTAAACTCATAATAATAATAATAATAATAATAATAATAATAATAATAATAATAATATGAGAAAAAGGAATCTAAGCCAATTAATATTTAGTTTAGGCTAAACCAAACCAATAAGATGATGACAACTTATTACGACCCGCCGGATCTGAACATTTTTAATAAGGTGTCCCTACCTCATTAGTGGCTTAGTTATTGAGCCATATTTTTTGATATAGGGTCCTAATCATCATCATCATCATCATCATCATCATCATCAAGTGAAATGTCTATTGTCACTGTGAAGCTGAAACGAAAAGGTCCGATTTTTCATTTATCGGTCTCCTTATCTTCTTCTTCAACTGTTCTACAAGAGAAGACCTAAACAATTTCACCCCCAATTTTCGATTCGGTCATGCGTCGCGGTGGCCGAGGCAATTACGGTCCCGGAGGAGGACGATCTCCACGTTTCTCCGGCGGCCGATCTCCACGTTATCACGCCACTGTAACTTTACCGACCCAATCATGCTATTTTTTTCTTTGATTTCAGTTCTTAATTTTTTGTTTGTTTCCGAGATATTTAGATGAATTTGATCTGGGGTTTTGTGTTTCAATGGTGGTTTAGTTGAAATTAGCTTGATTTTAGTCTTTACTTGTTTTTTTTTTCTTTTTTCAAGTGTTTCCTGTTTTTATTGTTGTTGTTGTTGTTTTGATGTTACTTGCTATATGAACTCAGTAAACACTTCAGTTTCTGAAATAGATTATTGGGTTACCTGTTTTCTTGTGGTTTTTGGATATCCTTTTGGTTTTGCTTCCATTTTTTCTTCTTCATAAATTGCTGTTTAATTCCACATTTTATAGTTTAGTGTTCCATTTTGGGAATAGTTAAGGAGAAGTTAGTTAATGTTGTATTTTTACGTTTACATCCTCATGCTATAACTAACTTCCTAGAAAGGAAAGAGATTTTGGAACAAAAATGCAAGACAAACAAGACACAAATTTTGAGATAGAGGGAGTATATAATTTGTTATTTTTCCGAGCTATTTAGATAATTAGAAGTGGGGTTTTGTGTTTTAATGGAGATTAAGATGAAATTAGTTTGATTTTAGTCTTTAGTGTTTCCTGTTTTATCTATTTTTGTTGTTGTGATGTTACTTGCTACACGAGCGAAGTAAACACTTTAGTTTCTGAAATAGATTATTGGGTTAGCTGATTTCTTATGGTATTTGGATACCTTTTGGTTTTGCTTCCATTTGATGCATAAATTGCTGTTTAATTCCACATTTTATTCATTTGAGTGATGGGAATTAGAAAGAAAAAAGAGAGAGAGAAGAAATATATAATATGTTCTTTGCTAGGTTTAGCGATAAGAAGAAAGTCACTAAAGTAGTGAGTGGATTAGAGTTTTTGTTCGGAAATGAGAATGGAAAATCTGAATGTGAGTGAGATTTTCATTCATCATCTTTGGATTAAGACATTTTGGTCATTAGAGTTGCTCTTTTAACTGAAACGCTACCTAAATTGATTGCTCTTGATGGCGATGATGCAGTTTAGTGTTTTTCTTAATTTAGGTTTCCGTCGATCGGTTTACTTGATGTTTTCTTGTGTCCGTGAATCCAGTTTTGTACATGGGTTTTGATTGTTGTTTTTGGTTAATGAACTACAGGTTGGAGCTGATGGCCATTCTGTGGATGATTCTCTTGGCAGTAATGATGGTATGGTTCGAGATGGAAGGACAAATCCACAGCAGAGACCACTGGGCGGTGCTTCAAAGCATTTTGAACAGAAACCTTCCTCAGGATACATGTACAGGCCGAAGCAGCCCGCATTCGGTGCCAATGCCAATGCCGGATTTTCTAATGTAGGAAGATCTCAGCCAGGACAAAGCTCTCCTATTTCGGTCGGCAGAGGTTCAAAACCATCTGAGTCTATTGGTTCAGTTTCAGCACGCGAGGATGATCATTCTATGTTTTCTTCTCAGTCTGCTTCCGAGGATGTCCATTTGGGTTCAAGAAGAGTTCAGAATGGCGGAGAGACGGGTAGTAGTACAGCAATTCAACAGGATTTCTCAGACAAGGTAAAATTTATCTCCCTGCAGGACGAGTCTAGAGTACATTTGAAATCTTCTTCAATATTATTGCTGATATATATTTATAATTAAGAAAACAGAATTAAAATTTGAATGTTACTCTACCATAAAATTTCATACAGTAATAAAATTCACATACATTTTTCAAAGCAAATAAATGAAATTTTATGTGAAGCAGAAACGAAAAGATTTAGTCTTTTTTTCTTCCTCTCCAACTGTTCTACACCTAACAGCACAACAATTCCACTTTCACCCCCAATTTCAATTAGGTCATGCATTGCAGTGGCCGAGGCCATATGAGGACACTCTTCACAGTCCGCCGGTGGGATCACCACATTATCGCGCTTCGCGCCCCTTGTTGCTGTAGTTGTTTAGTGTTTTTCTTTAGCCTTGCTTGCTATTGACGGGTTAATATCTCAAATGATCTCCCAACTATTTTTAAAATCATCTTCATACTATTCTTACTAATGATCCAGTGTTTCAATTCTACTTTCATTTAATCTCGTATTTTGGTCATGCATTCAATTAATAGAGGTTAAGACGTGAAAAATATGAGACCGAACAGAAGTTAAATAAAAATGTTTTGGGCATGGATTATGACTTGTGAGAGTTTGTTGTATAAAAAATAGTTGGAGGATTATGTATGTTTGTGTATAGTTGGAAGACCATTTATAACTTTAACCCATATTTTTTTGTATCTTTAAATTAAGATTTGTACATGGGTTTTGATTATTGTTTTGTGTTCAACAAACTACAGGTAGGAGCTGACGGCCATTCTGTGGATGATTCTCTTGGCAGTAATGATGGTACGGTTCGAGATAAAAGGAAAAATCCGCAGCAGAGACCACTGGGCGGTGTTTCAAAGCATTTTGAACAGAAATCTTACTCAGGACACACATATAGACAGAAGCAGCCTGCATTCGGCGGTAATGCCGGATTTTCCAATGTTGTAAGATCTCAGCCGGGACAAAGCTCTGCTAATCCTATCGGCAGAGTTTCAAAGCCATCTGAGTCTGTTGGTTCAGTTTCAGCCCGTGAGGTCGATCACTCTGCGTTATCTGCTCAGTCCGCTTCTAAGGATGTACATTTGGGTTCAAGAAGTCCGGATAAGTCGGAAGATAATCATGAAGATTCTGCAGGTCATTCTAAGCACATGGAAGAGGTTAATAGTTTTGATCTCTGCCCATCAAAAGGTGGATCATCTATCAAGCTTAAGCCTTCTCTATTGGAAAGGAATAGAGAGAAGCGAAATGAAATGAAACGCTCTGTTGAAGGTCAAAATGGACTTATATTGAGGTCAGGGATGGTTCTTCTCAAGAGTTTCCTTTCCTTCAACGATCAGGTACTATTTTATGCTCTTTCCATATCTGTGAGGAAATGTTTCAGTTTCTCCCGTTTTGGTTACAAGGTTCATATGTTACGAGTAACTGTAGAATTCTCAACCTTTTTGGAAGATTTACAGTTCCATTTGTTCAAATTTTACAACACACAGCATCATCTTTGTATGCTTGTAAGTCACGCACTGATATATTTTGCCCTTTATCGTAATATTATTAGGTCAAAATAGTGAAGCAGTGCCGTGACCTTGGAATAGGTACCGGAGGTTTCTATCAACCGGGTTATGGTGATGGGAGAGAGCTACATCTGAAGATGATGTGCCTTGGTAAAAATTGGGATCCCGAGAAGAGTGAATATGGAGATTCCCGGCCACACGATCATGCCACTCCACCCAAAATTCCCGACATGTTTAATCAGTTGGTTCAGAAGGCTATGGAATCTTCCCACACCCTCATAAGAAAAGACTCTAAAGCGATAAATGTTGAAAACACACTTCCAAGCATGTCCCCCAATATCTGTATTGTCAATTTTTACACGTCAAGTGGACGGCTTGGTCTGCATCAGGTAATTCTGTGATAATATTAATGAGTCATCTTATATTTGATTTTCTCCTTGGATTTTTCATGATGTCTCGATATGTTGCTTCTTTTTCAGGATAAAGATGAAAGCCAGGAAAGTCTTCGAAAAGGGTTGCCCGTGGTCTCTTTTTCCATCGGAGATTCTGCAGAATTCTTATACGGCGATGAAAGGGATGTCGACAGAGCAGAAAAGGTTGTACTGGAATCAGGAGATCTTTTGATATTTGGTGGAAAATCTAGACATGTTTTTCACGGAGTAACTACTATTCTCTCAAATACCGCCCCCAAGGCCCTGCTTGAAGAAACAAACCTCCGCCCAGGGCGTCTGAATCTCACTTTCAGAGAGTACTAAAAACAGTATGAAAGTTGTTTTTTTTTGGTAGCGTTGTTAACGATGATGAATGTGTGACAACTGTGTTGAAACTATAAGGCATATATGTTATAAAAATGTCGACTTTTGTTCAAAAATGTTCCGTCTACAATGAATTATCCTCCCGATCTGACTCTTTTTATCTGGTGATACTTGTTGGTGCTTTGTTTTTGTGCTGATCCTTATTTTCCAGAAACTTGTACCAGCTTTGCCACTTCATGATGGGCCCTGTGTTTGGTTCAACATGTCTGTAAATTTGTTTGAGCAGCAGCAAACAAATCGTTATCTGTTGGAGCAAATTGCAGACCCACCCACCCACCAACCCACCAACAAACTGTTTTGCCAACTTGTCGGTCAGATCCAAGTAAGCTCCTCCAGCTCTGAACAGCTTCAAGCGCCGGTACATTTCTCAACATGTAAACTCCTATATATGCTTCTGATTCTGTGCTAGTTTCATAACTATGTGCCTTTTCTTGCAATTCTAAACAACGGGTTGTTTTGTTCACTGCAAAAATGAAACTAGGGAGCGGCTCAGCCATTCCGGAGAAGCAGGGCACATGCATGCTAGATTTAGAGCTCGAGCTCGAGGTCTTGGAATTTTGCTTGTGCTCTGCCTCTCCAGCTTGGATCCTCTCCCTTATGAATAAAAAAGACGGAGACAGTCTCTCTACAAAGCAAGGGTAAGAGTCGTCCTCTGAATTGTCATATTACTGAGGATTTATCCGGTTTTTTGTTCTGTGAAGGTAAAGTTTGTGGTAGTTTTTTTTATCGAAACTTGAATGTGCTCGAGGTCCGCAAATTTTGCATGTGCTCTATTTCTCTAGCTTGAATCCTCTCCCTTACAAACAAAAATAGATGAAGACAGTAGAGTCTCGTGCACTGAGCTGCCCTATTATCGAGGATTCATCAGGTTTATTGTTATGTGAAGATGAAGTTTATGGTTGTTTTGTATTGAAACTTGAATGTGCTTAGGTGATTGTTTACAATATTAATTGATATTGCAGCCCTCCATCGTGAAATACGTGTTCTATTTCACTTGTATTTTTGTCTCAAAATACGTTTTTTTTTCTTCCAGAAACTGCATTAATTATTAATATTGCTTTTATAATAAGTTAGTAGTATACCTTGAGTTTGTTACAATAATACCCATTTATGAGAATAGAAGATGAAATATGCAATACTAACGAACTTCTCCTTAATTTTTTTCTCAAAACAGAATTTGAGACGAACAAAGTACTTGCTTCTACTTAGGGGTAATTACATGTTACTACCCTCTTAGATGCCGGTTTATCATGTTAGTACCCTGTCTCATCATGCTACTACCTTGTTAATTTTTTTTTCCATCACGTTACTACCCTGATAGATTTTTTTCCATCACGTTACTACTCTGATAGAGAGTCAAATTCCGTTAAAATTAGCGTACAAAATGGACGGAAACACAATTTTGATCTAACAAGGTAACTACATGAAAAAAAAAATTCTTTAGGGTAATAACATGATAAATTGGAATCTAATAGGGTAGTAACCAGTAATTACCCCTTCTACTTATTGCTAACTTTTTGTGAACTGCAGGAGTATTAGGGAGCTTGCCATCTCGAAGACAGTGATGACGGAGGTTCGTGCTGCGAACGGAAATGAGTGAGTTGGATTTTTTGTTCTAAAATGAATGTTCTTTTTATTTGGGAAGTTTGTTTTATTCTAAAATGAGAAATGGAATGAGATTTTTTTAATTTATAGAATTTTAACATTCTGCGACTAGTCATTTTCATTGCAAAAAGTAGTAACATGTTCACAATGCCATATTGGGCCAAAAAAAATTCAAGTACAAGCAAATTTAGCACATGGTGGCTCCACGTATTGGCTGTTTATTTTTGTTTTGAAGTTTGAGGATATTCGACACATGATACTCTTGAGATATTTGTCCCAAAATGATCACAAACTTGTGCCGTTTTTTTTTTTCAAATCTTTCTTGAATTAGATAAAAATAAGCTTTGACCACCCACTCGATCCCACCTCCCATATCTAATCTTATCTTAATCGTCTTCTATTTCAGAGGCAAAAAAGTGGAAGAGAGACCTAAAGAACACCAAAATTGTTGTCGATCACATGGAAAAGGTGTCGCCTTATGATCTATGCCCGTCAAGTGCCAAGTTAAAGCCTTCTCTTCTAGAAAGGAACGGATTGAAGCAAAATGAAATGAAAGCGCAAAATGGAAGTATATTGAGGCCAGGGATGGTTCTTATCAAGAGGTTCCTTCCCTTCAATGATCAGGTGCCAATTTAATTTATGCTCTATCTATTTACACAGCTTATGTGATGCACGAGTTAGTATAATACTACGTGTCGTTTTAGAGATTTTTACACATATTAAGGAAAAATATTAAATGACTTTATTGCCCTTAGATAAGAACATAAAAATAATGACTAAAGGGTATTATGAGAAGTTCACGTGTATACGTTTGTTTGAAACAAAAGAATGGACTCTAAAACGATACTTATTTTGAAACAGAGGTAGTAATAAATAAGTTATTTGTGGAAATAATAGTATTCACACAAATACTCAATTTAATCAACAAAAAACTTTAAATATAACTCCATTTGTTTCAAAATAATTGTCCACTTTCTATTTTAATCAGTTAGTTATGCGTAAATTGTCAACAATATCTTAACGATAAGTTGGTTAGGACCCCTTGAGCTTGCTACAACAAAATCATGTGGGGGGTACAATAGGAAAAACCTAATTTATTTTTATTCTTCACAAAAAATAATTGTCGTGCTTTTCATTTTCAGAAAAATTAAGAAAGAATTAGTTAGTGTTGTATATTTTATCTTCTATTTCCATGCGCACGTGTTTAACAAACTTAACATACACTAACTACTTTTTCACTCTCAACATGAGTGTCTTGTTTCACTTCTCATGCGTAGGATTTAGGACCATGTATGTGATATGTATCCCACAGCTCCAAGCACCTCCTAGACTCGTTTTCGAGGGGTCCACTTCTGACATGTTGACATGACGATCATTTGCGAGTCCAAACGTTACGTGTCATCAAGAAATGTAGTTAGATGACGCAGAATGAGTTGAATTGAGTTTCATGTTGATATCGTTTGTCCTTTATTGTGATACTGTTAGGTCCAAATAGTGAAGAAGTGTCGCGACCTTGGTATAGGCACCGGAGGTTTCTACGAACCAGGTCACATATACGGAAGAGACCTAAAGCTTATGATGATGTGCCTAGGTAAAAACTGGAATCCTAGAACGGCCAAATACGGAGGTCCTCGGCCACATGATCACTCCACACCACCCCCGATCCCCGACATGTTTAAACACTTGGTTCGGAGGGCTGTAGAAGATTCCCAAGCCGTTGTAAGGAAAAACTCGGAAGCCATAGATGTTGAGAATGCGCTTCCAAGCATGTCACCAAATTGTTGCCTCATTAACTTTTACCCTACGAGTGGACGACTTGATCTACATCAGGTAATAGAGTTGTTCTTGTTACCGTCACTAAAAAAATAAGAGTAATTGCACACATACTCCCTGTACTTTAAACGTTTTGCACATGAATACCTTAAAGTTTTATTTTAACTTTTAACTACCATGTACTTTAACCGAATGTTCCTTTTTTTGATCATGTGTCATGCTAATAACCTAAATTTTTTCAGAAATGCTCATTTTGCCCATCTTTAACATTAAGAGCACATGAATGTTTGATGCTTCCGGCGAGTTTACGGCTACCAATTATCGCCAGAAACTGCAAAAACTCTCTTGAAAAATCAAAAACTCGTCGGAAAACTCAAAATTAAAAAATCAAGTAAAATCATGTGCAAAACATTTAAAGTACATGGTAGTCAAAAGTTAAAATAGACTTTAGGGTATTCATGTGTCAAACGTGTAAAGTACATGGAGTTCATGTGCAATTACCCTAAAAATATATGCTCTGTGGTACAAGCAAATGTTGTAGCAATGCCGCAGAAAACAGCTTTCTGCAGCATTACTACAACATTGTTACAAATTTGCGACAATTTGTTGTAGAAAAAACTATTTGTCGCAAATTCAAGTTGTAGCAATATTGTCGCGTATACTGATATGCGACAAGATTGTTTTGACATATGTATCATTAAACCTTCGATGTTTTTTACCAGGATAAAGATGCGAGTCCGGAGAATATTACCAAAGGGTTGCCTGTGGTGTCCTTGTCAATTGGAGATTCTGCAGAATTCTTATATGGCGACGAAACAGATGTTGATAAAATGGAAAAAGTTGTGCTGGAATCGGGTGATCTTTTGATGTTTGGCGGAAAGTCTAGACTTATTTTCCATGGAGTTTCTGCGATTCTCCCGAATACGGCTCCTAAGGCACTGCTCGAAGAAACAAACCTCCGCCCGGGGCGGCTGAATCTGACATTCAGAGAGTACTAAAATGTGTTTTGTAGTGTTGTTAGAGAATAAAAATGGTGTATATCAATATATGTTTGCTGGGAAAATGTACATCAACTATAAAAATTTCACACAAATTTATTGTTCTAATGTAATTTTCTATGCATTTTAAACTCTAAAATCTTAACGTTTTGTGTTTTCGTGAAATGGGCAGTCGGATTACAACTTTGTGATCGTTTTATATGAGAAATAAGTCAATAGATATATATTTTGCACGTTACTATTCTAAACTATTTTTTTCTAATCCGTTAAATGCTTCGTCAGTTAAATCCTAAAAAGACTTAAATATTCTTCATTTATTTGAACTATTTTTTTTTAATCTGTTAAATGCTTCGTCAGTTAAATAACCCTGTTAGATATATGTTTTGCGCGATACTATCCTAAACTTTTTTTATACTGTCAAATTCTGTTAAAGTTAATTAACAGAATGAAATTTTTGTAGTTTAAAGTGATAATGTGCAACGAATAAAAGTTTAAGATTACGGTATAGTAATTTGTAAGAGTAAAATGTATATCAGTTAACTGATATAAGCTTATATCAGTTAACTGATACACATTAAACTCAATTTGTAATTATTCTAAAGAAATACTACTACTTTTTTCTTACAAATAAGTTTTTTTGAATATGTACCGGTAATTGGGCCATCAGGCCCATCACCAATACAGAGAGGCCCTTTCCTTGAGTCCCGACGACACCGTTTCCGCACTCGTTGGACGTTACCGGCCATTTGAGGTCATTTTGGTAAATCCATCCATGCTATAAATACTACTCCTCAGCAACCGCGCAAAACTAAACATTTCTGAAACCCCCAAAACAATACCAATCCTCACTCCATTTCTCTCTCCACCACTCGCTGATAGCAATCAACAAGCGTCTCTCTCTCTCTCTACGGCTACGCATGAGCTTCAACCACTAGCCTCCGACGAAGACGACGACGACGACGATGGAGGTTCGTGCCGCGAACGGCTGTGCAGTGTTTGGCTCCGCCGCGTCTCCGCCTCTCTCCGCCTCCCGCTGCCGCCTGAGTCATTTCCGAACGTTAGAGCTTCGTTTCCCGCCTTTTCGACCTAATCGGCAGCGGCTCCTCCTCAACCGCGCCGGATGTGTTCGGATATGTTCCGTTCCTCAGAGCCTCGTCGACAGTCTCCTGGAAGAGCTCGAAGCCTCGCGGAAACGGAGGAAGCCGAAGCTGATTTGCGCTGCCTCTAAGTACGTTACTGATTTTACTCGTTATCCTGTTGCATGAGTGTTCTTGGAATCGTGAAATTGCTGGTGATAATGTGCTTGTGAAGCAGAAAATGAAAATTGGAATGCGGAGTGATGGAAATTTTGTGAAATGTTCAGATGAAGTAGTAATTAGTATAACTGTAAGAGGAATAGTGTTGAATTAACCTTGACATTGCTAATTTATGTGAGCGAATTTTCTCAAGGAGGAGATGAGCTAAAGTCTATAGAAAATAGCTCGACCTTCTTAGTTTGTTGTGAATTTTCTTGACTTCATCTGAATTTAAAATATGTTGGAGAAACTCTTGCTCCAGACTTGATTTGGAATAAGTAGACTGAGAGATGATTGTTTTGAGCTGATTAAATTATTCTGAAAAAATTTCATAGTTCTCTTACGTCATATTATCTGTCATTGAATCTTGAAGCTATATTGCTATATTTTGTCTGATTCTAGTAATGCTAAGGTACAATGTCCATAAATATTGTTACTGCTAATGATCACAATTTAGCTATTAATCCTGGCCAGCAATGCTATTAAGTCATGAAATTGCCGGTGATTATGTACTTGTGAAGCAGAAAATGAAAAAATGGAATGCGAAGTGATGGAAATGTTGTGAAATGTTCAATTGAAGTAGTAATTAGTATAACTATAAGAGGAATAGAGTTGAATTAACCTTGACACTGCTAATATGTGAGTGAATTTTCTTAAGGAGGAGATGAGCTATAGTCTATAGAAAATAGCTCGAACTTCTTAGTTGTTATTTTCTTCTTGTGGAGGAATTTTCGTGACTTCATCTGATTTGGAATAAGTAGACTGAGAGATGATTGCTTTGAGCTGATTAACTTATTCTGAAGAAAACTTCATAATTCTCTTATGTCAGATTATCTGTTTCTGAATTTTGAAGCTATACTGCTATATTTTGTCTGATTCTAGTTGTGTCAAGGTACAATGTGCAAAAACATTGTTATTGGTAATAAGTACAATTTAGCTATTAATCCTGATCGCAATGCTATTAGACCAAAATTCAGAATATGTTTATATTTTGAACATTTGTTGGAAGATGTAATATAAGAGTTCAAGTGTATAATTCTAAGAGCATATATAATAACTTTGCAGAGTGGAATTAATGAGCAGTGGAGAGCTTCTCGGGGAAAAGCCTGAGAATCAAGAGTTGCAGAAGGGGATGCTACTGGAGGTTAAGAAAGATACTGGGAGGATATTTCTTGCAGTCGTTCAGAGACCTGAGGGGAAGAAGAACTGGATGGTTACTGATCAGGTTCTAGTAGAAACAACTAATGCGGCATGTTGAATAGGTTGCTAGGTGTCGTAACTCATTGTTTCTTTCATCAAATGCCTAGGAAATAGAAAAGTTTTGGCAAGTCTTAACTGTCTCTTGGTCTTCTTATGGCAGAATGGTGTCACGTCCTCCATCAAGGTACAACAAGTTACTTTTATAGTTCCAGGAATTAAAAACTTTGATCACACTCAGATTTCAGACTTTATTCAGAGAGCAGAGGACAATTTGGTTAGTTCTTGCAAAATGGAGGATAATAATGTTTTTGCTTTGCGCAGCTGACATGTAGAAAGTAAGTGTTTACTGGCTTTGTGCAGGATCCATCACTGCTTGAAATGGCTTGGACTGAGCTTCTTGAAAAGGATAAATCAGTGACAGTTCAAGAAGTGGCAGAGGTGGTCTAATTTCCAACTGCTGCTTTTCTATGTTATTGCTCATTGCTCTTTCAATAACTTCAGCTTATCTTACAGATGATATTTGGTTCTGTGGAGCCGCTAGAGAGCTATTGTGCCCATCTTTTGCTTTCAAGAGACTATAAATACTTTGCTGTGCAATCAACTAAACGTTCTCGTCCTGTTTACAAGCCTCGACCCATAGTGCAAGTATGTTTTAATATGTTTTATACATTTATTAACTTTTTTTCCTCGTTCAATGTGATTTACTATAAAGTCGATTATGATTAATATAATCTTTTTGGTCTTGTTTTGGAATATCCATCTTTCGGATGTTAAACTGTATATATGTATGAGAAGTAGTGTAGTTTATATCAAATTTTTGCTAGCAATACTACCGAAATATCTATGTAGCAATCTTGATAGTGATTTGATAAGATCACATCAACCTTTCCTTTTGTTTCTGAAGTTATATCATACATTATGTCCCCTTTTTGGCTTTGGCTGACTAGATATAGCTAAACTTAACTGACATTGTATATTTAAAAAATAATTAGTGTCATTGTTATGGACTTAAAAGTCCAAATTCAGTGCCGAGCATTCAGTCAACACATTCTAGGAGCTTCTATTTTTTCCCAGCCGGGTACCCTTGGTATTTCAGAGTTTTATCTGTAGCTAAGCCCAGAAGCTACCTCTAGTTCTCAAATAACGCATACTGCTCCTGTGCGGAATCCTTCCCAAATGAAACAGTTAACAATGCAGATGCAGAGGAGCTCGCCCTAGGAAAAAAAATGAAAAAAAGGAAAGAGAAAAAGGCAATTATAGTTGACATGTGACTTTTAAATTCTTTGGGTGTAACGCCAGACTTTTTTGACATTATTATTATTTTTTAGTGCCACATCAGTTAATTTAACTGAGAAACTAATAGAGGTTTCCAACAAGGACTACTTTTTGTAAGTTCAGGGACTCTTTTGGGGTAAAGCTGAGAGTTCATTGACTACTTGGGATTTTAATCCTTTTTGTTGTGGAACTGAATCGTGTTCTCAATCATGTTCCCTCCCTTTCTCTTCAATTACTTCCTTGCTCATCATTGTATCTAGTAGTTCATGAGACATGTAGAATGCATTTAATCTTTTACCATCAAACAACCTAGAATCAGCTGTCTAGATTTGATTTATTCACAATATTAAGAATTAAAAAGATAGTCTATTCTGAGCAGTAAACACACAAAGTTATCTATTTACCTTCCTTCATGTTGTCTATAGTAATCAACAAAAAAGTTGACCATAGTTATTAATTATTAGCTGCTGCAAAGTTTTAGGAAATAAGATAATGACGGATCAATTTTTCTAAACTATAAGTTCAGATCAGCATCATACTACATAGTATGCCTCAGCAATTCAAGATAAAAACCGTACATACATATATATATATATATATATATATATTAGAACACACTAATTTCAAGATAAAGAAACTTAATTTAGATCACTCTTGTCGCACAAGATCTTGGTGAAGACTGGACTTCCACTTCTCTTTTAAGGGGAAATCTAGCTATATATGAAGAAATACAAGATTCTGAAAATGAATAAGTAGTAGTGAACTCCTTTTCCTTTCCCTTTTCTCACATCCCTAATGAGCCTTTTTTTTAAGTCTTATTGATTCTGACCATAGATTAGGAAGCCTAACCTTAATTCCACACCATAGACATATCACACTTGGGAAACTTTAATTTCCTATTCTTCCATGATGGAGCCCAGGTTTGAGACAATATGTTGAGTTTTCCATATCCCCTTTGGGTTTCTTTTTCAAGGTTCCATTTTCTTATAAAATTATTAATATTGCTCTCTGAATTTTGAGAAGACGTTGATAGCCTATCAATCTAAGCTTTCTACGCTCAAGGCCAATCCAAAAAACTTGGGACTTCTCCTTTGATGTCATGAATATGCTATTTCTCTTGATTAACAACTATAAGGGTGTGAAATTTTCGGAATACCATCCAATGG
>JAYMTK010000291.1:0-24914 GCA_036897405.1 Pelargonium myrrhifolium
ACGCCATCTCCCCGGCGTAGTTTATTCCCAATCCGTGCTTTAAAACGACGTCGTTCAACACCACCGATGACGTGGACAAAAATCCAAGTTGGACCATCTACGTGGATACACATGGTAACGTGGCGTTTATTGCAGGTGATAACCGATTATTAGGACGAGATTATTAAAAAAATACAGTCCAGGGACTAAAACAAACAAAAAAATTGAGTCTAGGGGCCAAGTCCAAAATGAAAAAAAGTCCTAGGGGTCTGGGACATGGACAAAAATCCGAGTTGGACCATCTACGTGGACAACAATGCTGACGTGACATTCATTATTGGTAATTTGGACTAAATTATTAAAAAAATACAGTCTAGGAACTAAAATAAAAAAATTTAAAGTCCAAGAGAGAAGTCCAAAAAAATAAAAGTCCAAGGAAGTATTTAACCCTTATTTTTAGGTCCAACTCAAATTTCAGTGCATGGAAACACACCAATTTTATAAAAAAAATTAGAAAGACAAGAAGACTACGTACTAATCATCTTTCTCCTCTACCTTTGAGTCTTGTTGGGCTCTCCATATGAAACAAGAAGTAAACAAGACATATAAAGAAAAAGGTTGAATATGTAACTTGGGCTTGGGCTTGGTTAAGTGCAAACGGCCCAAGTCCTATCTTCCAGAGGTGAGTAACCCAGTACCCTCTGTGGATGTACCCAAATTTTCATCATTTAAACATCATGACTGAGCATATGAAAATACACTTTTTTAATTGTTTGTGAAGATTGGTATTGTCTGTGTCTGTTATTGAACAAGGTAAGGGCTATATATACATGTACAAGTGAGATAATCTCTCCAATAAACTCTCCTATCAAACAAGACTAAAGCCTAAATTATAGCTATCAACATAAGTGCAGATTATTACAAAAATATTTCCATATATTTTATTTATATACATTAGCACACCCCCGCAGTCAGAGCGGGAGGAGGTCGGACGCTCAGACTGGAACGAAATTCATGAAAGAGTGAAGTAGGAAGACCCTTGGTGAAGATGTCTGCATATTGAGAGCTGGAGGGAACATGGTGAACCCGAATGTGACCCATAGCTACCTTTTCTCGGACAAAATGAATATCAATCTCAATATGTTTTGTACGCTGGTGCTGAACCGGATTAGAGGATAAGTAGACGGCACTTACATTGTCGCAATACATAAGGGTAGCGTGAGTAAGAGGACAATGAAGTTCTAGAAGTAGGTTGCGTAGCCAACAAGTCTCCGCAACGGCATTGGAAACTCCACGATATTCAGCTTCAGCACTAGAGCGAGAGACGGTAGTTTGTCGCTTGGAGGACCAAGAGATGAGATTATCGCCTAAGAACACGCAATAACCTGAGGTGGAGCGTCGGGTAACAGGACATCCTCCCCAATCTGCATCAGAGTAAGCTGTAAGTCCGGTGGCGGTGGATGGATATAGGTGAAGGCCATAGTCGACTGTGCCACGAACATAGCGAAGGATGCGTTTGAGGGCGTTGAAGTGAGGCTCCCGAGGATCATGCATATAGAGACATATTTGTTTAACACTATATGATATATCAGGTCGGGTGAATGTGAGATATTGGAGAGCCCCAGCAAGACTACGATAGAGAGACGCATCCTGAACCGGCTTACCAGAGGGACCAAGTTTGGACTTGGTGTCAACAGGAGTAGCACAAGCGTTACAATTAGCCATGTTGGCACGATCAAGGATCTCAAGAGCATATTTCTTTTGTGACAAGAAGAGACCATCCTGAGTGCGAGACACATCGATCCCAAGAAAATAATGGAGTGGGCCCAAATCAGTCATGGCAAATTCAGAGTTGAGAGATGCAATAATTTTCTGTAAGAGAGCACTGGATGAAGTCGTGAGGACGATGTCATCAACATAGAGCAATAGAAAAGCTAGGTCGCTCTTGTGGCGGTATATAAAAAGAGATGAATCTGACATGCTGTTGCGAAACCCTATCTGCGCCATATATTCTGCAAACCGCTGATACCAAGCACGAGGAGCCTGTTTAAGGCCATATAAGGATTTTTGGAGGCGGCAGACATAGTCGGGGTGAACAGGATCAATAAAGCCCAAGGGTTGATGCATGTAGACTGTTTCATGTAAAGCGCCATGAAGAAATGCGTTTTTCACGTCTAACTGATGTATAGGCCATGATCGAGATATAGCAAGACTGAGAACAGTACGAATAGTAGCTGGTTTGACCACCGGACTAAAAGTTGCATCACAATCAATACCCGGTTGTTGACTTTTTCCATTGGCAACCAAACGAGCTTTGTATCGCTCAAGTGTCCCATCAGAGCGAAGCTTGTGTTTGTACAACCACATGCATCGGACAATATTCACTCCAGGTGGGCGAGGCTCCAAAATCCAAGTTCTATTTTTAATAAGAGCATCATATTCAGCCTGCATAGCTGCACGCCAGTGAGGATCCTTTAGGGCTTGGATATGGGAGCGCGGAATGGGGGAAGTAGTGGATACATGTAGGTTGAGCCTTTGAATGGGTTTGGTAATCCCGCGCTGGCCACGAGTGACCATGGGATGTGATTGATGAGGAACGGGAGGTGCAGGTGGGGCTGTGGAGGTCGTGGTAAGTGGTGGGGAGGATGTTGAGGTTGGGGAGGCCAACGGACTGGCTGGAAGCACCCCCGTAGTAGGAGGGGTAGAAGACGTAATAGGCACAATGGGCGACTCTAGAAGGCGACGTGAGATAGGCGTAGGGTCAGAGGAGATGTCGAGGAATTCGTACGTGGTAGACGGGGTAAAAGGGAGAGACGCAAAAGGAAAGACAGACTCATCGAAGGTTACGTGACGAGAGATGATGATCTTTTTACTTTTAACATCAAGACACCGAAAACCTCGATGATTAGTTGGATAGCCAAGGAAGACACAAGCAGTAGACCGTGGGGCTAGTTTATGAGGAGTTGAGAGATGTGGGTAGCAGAGACACCCGAAAACTCTTAGATGAGAGTATGAGGCTGGCTTTTGAAAAAGTTTAGAGAAAGGAATGTCATTTTGTATGGAGGTGGATGGGAGAAGATTGAGGAGATGAGTAGCCATGTGAAGAGCTTCTACCCAATACTCGGGAGGTAGGTGAGCTTGAAAAATGAGAGTGCGGACAATGTTGTTAATAGTCCGTATCATCCTTTCAGATTTCCCATTTTGTTGGGAAGTGTGGGGACATGAGAAACGAACAAGTAAGCCATTTTTCGCAAAAAAATCATGAAGGGGAGTGTTATCAAATTCCCTCCCATGATCACACTGAAAAGCTTTTATTTCGAAATTAAATTGAGTGTGAACATAAGCACGAAAATGCAAAAATTTAGAGAAAAAATCAGATTTGCGTCGTAATGGATAAACCCAAAGAAAATGAGAGTAGTGATCCAAGAAAATAACATAATATTTGATGCCACTAATGCTAGGAATAGGAGAAGTCCATAAATCTGAGTGAATAATATCAAAAGGAGACTCAACGATAGACTCTGAACGATAAAAAGGAAGTCTAACATGTTTTCCTAGTTGACATGCATGACATAAGTTGTGAGTTTTGTCTTTATTACAAGAAATAAAACCACGAGATATTAGAGACTGAAGGACGGTGTCGCCCGGATGACCCAAACGCTTGTGCCAAGTGGAGTGACTCGAAGTGAGGAGAGCGATAGGTGAAGTAGTAGTGACAGATTTGGTGACGGGGTATAAATCACCAGTGCTATCACATCGATGAAGTATTTTCTGCGTCCGAAGGTCCTTCACAAAAAAACCATATGGATCAAATTCAACAGTACAATTATTATCTTTGGTGAATTGGCGAACAGAAATTAGATTTTTAATAATATTGGGTGAGAGAAGCACATTTTGTAGGTGAAGAGGACGATGTGGATTGGGTAAATAGGCATAGCCCATGTTAGTAACCGGTATTGAGGATCCATCACCAACATGCACAGACTTTACAATGCTATTATTAAAAATAGAATGGAGCTTACCTGCATCGGATGTCAAGTGAGCAGAGGCGCCTGTATCCATGTACCAACCTGCATCATCCGGATCTTGAAGAGTCATATTGTGAAACGCTTGTGGAAGAGATGTGGGAACGGGCGAAGCATTGGACTGATCGGCAGTGACAGGCGAGAGCCAAGTCCATGGTGGAGGAGTTGAGACCGAAAAAGCCTGTTGAGCAGCCGGTTGTGGACGAGGGCCAAGTAAACCAGGTGCAGAGGAGGTCACGGAACCACGATTTAGCCGGGTCGCATGGTGTCCAGGCCATGCAGTAGTAGTCGGCGGTGCGACGGGCCAAGTAGTACCCCAACCAAACGGACCCCAAGCATTAGTTGTGTTTGCCAAATATTGAGCAGAGAGTTGGGGCGAAGGTGTTGGTACTGTTTTGCGATCAATCTGTCGGCGGTCACGGTAGCTGTTTCGGTTGTGACGACCATTGTTGCGGCGGCCAGAATTTTGATTAAGTTGTGCAGAAGTGTAGAGAATTGTAGGAGAGGAAGAATGGTCGTTGTGAGAAGCTTGTTGTGATCGGGTTTTAGAGAGACGTTGTTCTTCAAGGAGAAGCATGGATCGAACTTGAAGGAAGGAAGGGAATGGGTTTTGATGCCGAATGATATTGCCAATTTGTCCAAACTTTTCGGGAAGGCCATTAATCATGTAGGTGACAAGCGCTTTATCGGTTACGGGTGCATCGATGTTGGCGAGGAGGTCGGAGAGAGTTTTGAGACGTTGACAATAGGCGGTGACAGAAAGATCACCCATCTCGATGTTTCGGAGCTCATTGTCAAGTTGGATGGCCCGGGCATCTTTGTTGTCTCGAAACAAATTCTCAAGGCTGAGCCACAAGTCACGAGCAGTAACACCTTTCTTCAAAATCATTTGGAGAAGAGATTTGGTAATAGTACCGTAGATCCACAGTTTGACGAGACCGTCGATGCGTTTCCATTCACTATCGGCGGTTTCGGAAGCCGTGGAGGTACCATCAACGTGACCAAGAACACCAAAACTGATGCAATGGGTTTCAAACAACTCTCTCCATGCATCATAGTTGAGTTCGTCAAGGTCCAAAGTGAGAGGGATGTAGGCTTTGATATTGGTGATGCCGTATGGTTTCTCAGCAGCAGCAATAGGATGGGTAGGTGTTGTTTGGTTCCCGGCCATGGAGGAGATGATATGGAGGAAGGAGGTAGGAGATGGTATATGTATATATAAAGAAGATAGTTGTTATGGAGTGAGGAGGAAGGAGATGATATGGAGAAAGGTGTTTGGAGGCTCTGGTACCATGAAGAATAACCATAACCATCATCAACATATCAACGCCAACACCATTTGGTATCTCGAATTCTTGAAACGTCTCATCTCCAATATCAAATGATACCGCAACAAAAGCTCCACTCACAAAAGCCTGTGAAGTTTGGGAAGCAATATAAAAATGTGCCACGTAGGCGCAATTTTTCCACCTCAGCGGTCTACGGTCCATGTGGACGTCACTTTACGGAGTTGGTTGGGTTGAAAATAAAAGATTGAGTACTGCATCTGATAAAATAAAAAATTTGGTACCAAATTTGGTTTCTGACCTAAATTTAGGTACCAAAATAGCCTTTTATCTCTTTTGTTTATGATCATATTAGGACATAATTGGCAATGCGAATCACAACCAAATTGGGCTGTCTCTACCTCTGCCCTGACATTTTGTTTATTTATATGCACTAACTATTCATGCGTTTTTATGCAACTCTATTCCAATTAATTTATGTTATGAATATGAACACCAATTCATGTATAGCTATTACAGCAGTACACTCAACTTCATCATATATATTACACAAGAAAATGACACTCAAGAAAAGATGTAATAAGATGATCAAGTGATTGGGAGCTTCTGAACAGAAGTAGGGGTCCGGTGTACCATGAACATGAGGATAATAATAAGGAGAAATTGCACATGGATCTCATGTACTTTACACGTTTTGTATTTGAATATTCTATACTTTTATTTTAATTTTCGACTACCATATATTATGCCGAGGGGCCTTTCCGTCAATTAACTTGACGGAATATTCCATTTTTCATCATGTGCATGGCACACGATCTAAATTTTTATTAAAATGCTCATTTTACCATTTTGGTTATTATTATTTAAAATTAAAAAATGGAAAATTGCAAGGTATTTTGGTCTTTTCGACACTTAACTAATGGTGAAGGAACGGAAAGTCCCATCGGCATAGTACATGATAGTCGAAAGTTAAAATAAAAATATAGACTATTCAAGTGCAAAAACGTGTGAAGTACATGAGGGTGATGAGCAATTTTGCCTAATAATAATTCAACAATCAGATTAGATCAAATCATTTAATTGTACTGTAGCTAGAGTACAGTAGAGGATGGTACACATCAAAACTGCAGATTTGTTCTTACACAGAATATGTCTGAGCCCATGCCACAGATTCAGACGGCCCGCTACTTACCAAAGCCCACTTGTGTGTACCGTACCCAAACAGGAACGCTTTTCAAATCGATGTATTAATTTTTTGGCAATAACATTATTTACTGTTGCTATTTGATTTCCTACGCTACTGTAACACTTTAGAACTTACGAGAAAGATGTGTAGGTGGTGACGAGGTGGACCTGACACCTGACAGCAACCGCTCGCTTTCTCTCAACTTGGTAATTTGACAAGGCCCAGTTCGAGCTTAGGCCCAGTTAGTGAGGGTTAAGGTGGGGTCCACTTTAACATTACACTCATTTTAGCTTTGATTACGGCCCACTAGCACTCCTTGGTTTTTTATAGGGATGAATATCAAAAATATATATATATATATACTAGTTTGTGGCTCGTGCGTTGCACAAAAAATAATTGTATTTATTTTTTAATCATTCAAAATTAGAAATGTGTTGTTTTGTAATTACGAAAAAATTTGGGTCAAGATTAAAATTTTGATGACGTGGCGCTCTAATACGCATTATAAACCAATTTTTTGGTTCTGCTTTTATAGTATGTATAGATATACTTTTTTTTTTCTAGACATGAGGTTTCATAGTGTACCGCACTTTGACGGTTGAAACTTTTAAATCGTTTGATTTTACTCAGACTAAATCTCATTTGAGATTTGTTCGCATGTTAAGGGTTTCACCTCTTCTCATGGGTGTGTTGAGTAGGGATCGAAGACAAAACTTCTTTCCACTCACGCAACCTTCAAAGTGGATTATAGTTTTCAAAGTATATCGATAATTGTTAAAATTAGTCATATGGAGACATAATTTGTTAGTTCTAACTTATGTGAGAAATAATAATATTTTAATACAAAACAGGTGTCACTGAAATCACAATAGTTCTAGAAAACATTTTTAGAGTAGAGAGGAAAAAAAATGCAATTGTGTTTATCTTTTTTGTTCTTACTAAGAGAGATGTATTTATATTAACCACCAATATTTTTTCGTGTTGACGTGTGATTTAATTGATGGCAAGATGGGTCCACTTCAGACTCATTTGTGGTTCAGTCTCTTGTTTCCCAAGCGCATTGTGCACAAGCGCCAGGCGAGATCTTGATCTTGTACGTCCTGCATGCGGTAAAGCGTACGTCGAAGTTCCTAAAGGCCTCTAACACATAGGATAGCGTTATATGCTTTCTAGATTTGTGAGTTGTCATTGTACGTGCGTGTTTAGTAAGATAAGAGCCCTCAAGATGGTTTGAGGAGGAGATAAAGGCTTTGAACATGTTTACAGAGAGCCGTCAAAGATACACTAAAATTATTTTCAAAATTTTAAAGTAGTTTTTTTTTATTCAAAAAATTGTGTATTAACCATTGAGATACGTCGTCCGCGGATACAAGAGTAAAGTTCTGACAAAAGACCTACCCAAGTAACCCGATCCAACTACCAGAAAGGACCGCAACCCCAACACTGTAGGCCCACATGACACGAGAACAAACTTTAATCTCCACATATCACTTTCCAACCCTAATACTAGAACTAGGACCAAAAAAACAAACTATCCAAGTACAAAACAAAAACCCGGAAATCAAAACATAACAATCCAAACAAATATCAAAACCAAACTAAAACTAAAACACAACTAATAAAGCAGTAAATCAAACACCCGCCTTTCCACCGCCACAACCCACCCATCATCTTGATAGCAAGTTGAGCCCCTCCTTTATCGCTTGTACTCCATTTTTTTGCTATCTCCTCTTCCTCCTCCAACCTCAACTTCCCCAAACCAGGCATCTTCTCACTAGCCATTTCCAAAATCCACCGAAAATAACCATAAACAAAAAACACTAACCAGGAAATCAGATCCAAACTCACCCGATCTGATTGTTCTCACCGTCCCCAGCCACATCGTCCCTCGTTCTTCTTCGTCCTCCCCAAGACCGCCTCTGCTTCGTCGTTGCTCCACCTTCACCCATCGTTGCTTCCCGATATGATTGTTCCCGCCTTGAGCCTCGCCATTTCCAGCCGCGCCTCGCTTCCCGTTTTGCTTCCTCCTCCCCACGACCGCCTCTGCATGACCGTTGTTCTGCATCCACACGTCGCAGACAAAACCCTAGCCACCTCCTTCTCTATTTCTCCCCTTCAAGTCTTCTATTACCCCTAAAATTTTAAAGTAGTTAATTATTGAATACGGTATTCTAAAGTACTAAATCTTTTAAAATCATATACTTCTCCCGTCTCAAAATGAGTGTTTTTCTTTTTATTTTAAGAATAATTAAGAAGAAATTAGTTAGTGTGGTTTGTTTACTATTATATCCTCATGAGTATGTGTTGAGAGATCTTAATTAACTTCTTTTAAGGATATTATTGACAATTCATGCATAATTAATTTACTGAAAAGAAAACAAGACACTCATTTTGAAACAAAAATACAAGAAAAATAAGACATTCATTTTGAAACAGAAAGAGTAGTTAAAATAAAATTACAAAATCTGAATCGGACTCGAATCCGAACTGGAATTTAACTAAGGAGGACTATGCATGTAATTGAATATATTAATACGGTGATTAGAAGAAGGGAAAAAAAAAAATCGTCCATACATTACAAGTCTTTTTTGTTCTGTGTACGTGTGTGTTGTGGTAAATTTGTCCATATATATATATATGTGTGTTCCAAAAAAGACGCCAAATAACAGCAATAAAATTATATAAAAAAATATAGGACAGCCACATTATGTATAGGTTATATGCAGAAGGATTGGGGACCATGAACAACCCATACCCTTAACACCTCATTAAACATTAAATTTACACATATAAGAGATCGTGATCACATGGCCACATGTGATGTGATGGGTTGCTCTCTCTTTTTTTTTTTTTTTTATATGCTTGCAAATTTCATTCAATCAAATTTCCACTTATATATATTTGTAAAACTCATGTTTTATATAATACAATTATACATAGAGAGCAAGAATTTGAGTCAAAGTTTATTTTTGGTATACATAAGAAAAGAGAACAATGAGCCTTATAAATCAACCTAAGCATAGTTAATATGATGTCATCTTTTCATTAATTTAATTTAGTTTAACTCGAATGAAATTTTTCTCTTAATTCTCATCATCTTAACTAAAACTTAGACATTTTACTAAAGCGTTTTAATTTGATTAATGTTGACAGTTGACACACATATATAAAAGTCTAATATGTGTATGATTTGCTTTTGTGACAAATTATATGTCTACGAAAAATATTGCTTAAGTGACTACAATATTTTGTTGCATAGTTACATCCGTTACAAGTTATTTGGCGACTACCAGTTATAGGTGTTAGGCGACAGAAACAGACCACCGCGGGAAATACGATTTCTTGAAGTGAATTGATATTAAGTTATTAACCTAAAATAATTGTGACACTCACGTATACACATATATATAGGTAGGGTTACTGTAAAACCAATGGATCGTAAGATGTATAAGGGTGTGTATAACGTATGTAAATGTACAATAATATAAATGTGACGTTTTGTTTTGTTGGTGCCCCCACAGACTCAGTGTGTCTGTGTTGCGCACTCACTAGCCAAAATATAAAATAGAAAAAAAAATAGAAAAAAAATGGTGTGCATGTATTGTATTGTATTGTAGTGAGGTGTGAATAGTGAAGAACAGAGCAGTGATTGGAGAGTGAACCCTACAAACCAGTCTGTGTGTGGCCTCCATCTTTCTATTACATATATAGCTTAGCTACTCCCAATTCCTATAAAGCTGGTGTTGTAATTTAAACACTCACTCACTCACTCCATATATGAGATTATATTTTTATGCTAGTGTGGTCCTCCTCTTCTAATCACTCTCTTCTGCAATTTTCTTATCCTATATATGTATGCCCATTTTGCAAGATCTGAAGAAGAAGAAGAAGAAGAAGAAGAAGAAGAAGAAGAAGAGGCCAATTCTTGTTGCTAAGTCCTGTCATGCTTTTCCACAGCTTTCTTGAACTTCTTTTGTTCATTCCACACCATGGAAGCTCAAGAAAGCTGTGGGAAAACATGGCAATTTCAGGATTTTTTTATACCAATCCATGCAGATTGCAGAAGAAGGCAAGATCTCAATCCAAACTCCATGCATGAGAGGTAATTATTTCTTCAACTACTCAATTGCTATATATGAATCAATATGTGTCTTATTCTCTGAAATATGAATTCTTGAAAGAAAATTGAGCCATGCATTGTAATTTGCAAAGCATGTGGGTGGTGAAAAAAAAATACAGTGTAACATTTTACTATATACACAAAATATCAGTAAATTGAGGTGAATGTTTTGGGAGTTTCATTAGTTGATCTGTTTCATTGAATCAAAATGGTGAAGAAATTAAAATATTAGTATATGTAAATCATATGTATGTATATGTTGCAGAGAAGATTCTCTGATGGGTTTCCTTTTTATGATCAATAATGACAGATCTTCCTGTTGGCCTTTTGGTTTTGCTTCAACATATGATCTCCTCCTACATTTCTGTGAAAAAAAAGGTTAATCTTTGTCCTATGTGATGGCCTCTCTTTTTTTAATCTTATTATTATTGAAGTTTTAACCACACCTCTCTCTCTCTCTCTCTCTCAAGCTCTCTCTCACAAGAAACAAAAAAATACAATACTTGAATCACATATTTCTGGCTTGAAGATGTTTTTGGAATTACTAAATTAACTATTTTAGGTTGGAATGGTTGTTGAGACTTGAGACTCCAAATATTATACATCTTCCACTCTCCACCAAACTATATATGAGTTTTGAACTTGAAATTCAAACAATTCATTAACTTGTTGATCATAATTCAGTGTACCAAGCACTTATTTGATTTACTTTTGCATAGTTAATTAATTAGTAATGGATATATATATAATTTGAAGGGAATCTTGAGCAGAGAAGAGATGAAGGGTAGGTCCAAGAAAATCAGTTCAAAAATGGGCCAGGCAAATGGGCATGGCAGTCCTGTACACCATATATATATAAAATAATAAATATATATATATAAATAAAATGCTGTAAATGTCAATTGCTAAATTGGGGGGTCCTCTAATCCCTTTAAAAAGCAATGCCTAGTGATCTAAATTTGTATCATGAAGCCACTTGTTTTTCTATTCTGACTGATCTTGTGCAACTATATATATATATTATGAGAAAGAGGAGGCCCAAAAGGTGCATCAATAATTCAGAAAAAGCTTTAGTAGAATTGATCATAACCAATTAAAATGAAGTGCTCTTTGGTTGCTTTAATTAGAAGTAGCAGAAGCAAAATTATGCTTTAATCCTAAAAATGAAGAAAAATACAGTGCTGAAAAAGGCTGATCTGCTTTTTTTTTTTCTTTTTTTTCTTTTTAAAATGATATAGTGATGAGATAGAAAAATGATATGATGCAGATTGCAGATCATGCAGATGCAGGCTCCATGAGCTGCCATTTTGCAGCACAAGTTGCCAAACCCTTCTTCTGCAATCTGTGCATGCATGCTCAGCTTTGCTTGCCCTTGCCCTTGCCTTTCATCTATCTTTAATTTTAATTTCTTTTTTTCTTTTTTCTTTTTAATTTTCCCACTCAATTTTACAGCTCAGTCTCACATGATGAATGTTCCAAATCTATGGTAGTCTTGCATACATCTTTTTTCTCTTTCCTAATTTCCCATTAAAAAAAAAAAATCATGCACTGAAATAACCAGTTTCCGCGACAACAAGTTCATTGGTTCTCGGGGAAGTATTTCAAATATGAATGATGGCCATAAACATCAGTTGGGTTGTTAGAGATAAAAGTCCAATATGTAGATGATTTGCTTTTTTGAAAGATTTTCCGTCGCAAAATGTAGTGATTTGGCAACATCAATCTTCCATCGCGCAGTTTCTAGAATCCGTGACAAGTTATTTACCAACTGGCTAGTTTTAGAATTGGGCGACAAAATTGGGGCTATGACGACGGAAATAAATTGTTGCGGAAAATAAGATTTCTTGTAGTGAGGCAAGTTCTTTCTCATGGTGTTTGAACAGTTAAAACTTGGTTTAAAATTTACATTTCAAATAAAGATTTCTAGACTATGTAGAATTAAGAGATTATATCACAAAACCACTAAATTTATTATTTTCATGCGTAAAAACCTAATTACACAAATATACGAGAAGTGTTAAAAACAACTTGAACTCGCTGTAAAAATATTTAGACGAACATTAAAAAAAAAAAAAGTGTGTGAACAAAAAAGTATTTAGACAAATATTTAAACTTGCTTACGTAACTAGGTCTAGGTGTACCTTTTTTATCCACCTGAATTACTTATACAATTGCTAAATATACCTTACATTAATGAATTTCGGAAAAGAATTTTCACAGTGCTGTTTAAACAGATTGTTAAAAATATGGATATTGAATCTTCTTAAATGATCAAGATTAACGTTATTTGTTTCTTACGATATGCTTTATATGTGTTTCTGTTTCAAATTTTGTAAAAACTTGAGGGATATTAATATTTTTCCCGTGATGAATTATGTTTCCATAATATCGAAGTAGAGACAGAGAATACATATAGTCTGGACCTCCTTGTCTAGGAGCTATGACAACAAAACCATAATATTTATGGTTCGCAGTATATATGTGGGACCATAATTCAAGAATCATTTTGGTTTGTTGAACCTTTTGCTGCTAAAAAGTACAAGATTTGAACTACACATATATATTCACTTCAAGAAAAGTCTACACAAATTCTGTCACACCATAAGGCGTTTTCATTCATTCATTGTTCCTTCAATATATGTTTCAATTATTTTGAAAGAACAAACAAAAAAATCCAAGAAAGATTAATTCTTGAAGAAGTAACCTCATGAGTAATACAATTGCAATAACAATTTTGCATGGCAAGATGAATAATATTCGCATACATTACACATACTAGCAAATTAATGTGCATATAAAAACTATCGCACATACATTTTAGTTTGTGTGCTTAAATAGTTGGGTTTAAAAATTGGAAAATGTGATTGGCTCATGGCTTGATCCAATGAACCTAATCTCTCCCAAAAAGTGTGATCACAATAAATTATATTTGAGCACATATACGGGTATCTATCAATATTAACAAAATGAGTACCTTCACGAGATTAGGTTAACGTATGTGTAGTCTCTAAAAAGGCGAGGAGGAATGTACACATTTTTCACCTTGATAGCAAACCAGTGGCAAAGATGGTCCATAGATGTTTACTGCAAAAGCGGAAAGAAACTTTAGAACTCAACTTGCTGAATCAAACGACACCATGAAAGAACTGAAAGAGAAATAGCATAGATGCATCAATAATTCTGCACCCATGTGTAGGGAAACAGGAACAGTCCAGTCCTTATTTTCAGGTACATTGTTCTACCATTAATCGAACAATTGAACATGCAAGTATATATATGTGGATCTGAAAAAAGCTAGCAATCCAAGTGATAATCAAATACAGTCATGAAGATCATGATAACAACTTTATCAAAGGCGAGAGGAACCATCATAATCATGAACAACATTGAAAAATATATAAATAAAAATATTTCTAAATAAACTAAGTCTAGATTTGGGACATGCATGCATGCATGTTCCTGGGGTTGCAGAAAAATATATAGTGAATGTGAGGTTCAAGGAAGTACATAATTGTCAGAACAAAGTTTTATTTTACACACACAAAAATGAAGCTTAACACCTGTTAGATCTCTTAAACCAGAAGATAAGAATGGTGATCTGTTTATTGTGTACCCACGTTAAGTTTTTACTACTAATTAATATTGGTTCGGGATTAATAATAAGACAAAAGTTACAGTGGTGCTAGTGCTAAGACAACCAGATCAAGATAGGATTGTTTAAATTTAATTTAATTAGTTAACTAATCAAACAAGCTTTGGTGTTGTTGGTTGCTTTTTCTTTGGTTTCAACCAATTAGCATTTTCACAAAGCACAATGAAATCTTAGATTTCTGATCAACCTCCTAACTTTCTCCCGGAAAGGGAAGCAATTTCTTAAAAAATAATCCCTACTTTTTGACTTTCGATGAAAGAAAAGAAAAGAAAACTCGTTAAACCCACCCACTACATATAAATTAACCCGCATTACTTTATTCGTATCGTTTATTGCAAAATTAAGTATAGATTTTCTTAATCTGACATAAGCACAAAGATACATAACAAGAGCGATTAGACACGTGTTTAACAAATAATCAATCAGAATATAGATGTAATCGAGGAATGGATCTTGAGGAATACATAGAAATGTAACAAATCTATAACATGCACACAATTATACATATTTTTTATGATCTGTAAAGTATGAAATTGTACTAGAAGAGGTATCTAAAAGTGTTGTACAGATACAAAGTGAAAACACATGATTCTTGAATTGTTTGCTTGTTTGTGAGAGGTTCTTTCACTATGCAAGGTCCATTTCTATTTTGATTCAGGACAGCAGAAACTGGTAGCTAGCTTTAAATAACCAATAATCAACAATATGCATGCAAGATCCTGTTATGTAAATGCGAAAAAGCTACATTGTTTTTTTCCTTATAATTAACAAACAAGCCGATGAAGCACAGACTCTAAGATCTGATCTCCAAACCTAAAGATACAAAAGGATTTGTAGCATGTTAGCTGTTTATATATATATACACACACCTAAGCTGGGAAAAGAAAACCCTAATTATATATGTTTCTGCAAGGTTGTATACATATATATATACATTATTGAAGGAGAAGATATATAGTTTTGATTCCAAATATCATAAAAGCCTTTACCTACCTAGCTAGCTACTACTTTCTTTTGTGGTCCATCTACATTTTGTTCGTCACATTTACAATACAGCTAGCTACCTGCACAAAAGAGGCTCACAATGTTATTGTGACAATTATATACATAGCCCGGATCTATACAAAGTTTTTATGATCTTACAAAAAGATAGAGCAAAATTAAAATACTACTATATCTACCACCAAGCTCACACTAATGTATTTACATAAATATGTGTGTGTGTCATTGCATATTAATTTAAACCAATCTGTGTAGAAGAAAATGAATATAGAGGGAAGAGAACAACTACCATTAGAGCAAGGTTTGAACATCGGTTATGTTTGCTGATAGAAAAAAAAAAAATACAGAGGGAAGGTCATATCTTATGGATGCTGTGGTATTTAAAAATGACAGATAATTTAGTGGTTGTGTGCATATATAATTTAAAGATATTTATAATAAATCAATGAGGTAGTTGTGAAGATTCAACATGTAATAAAAGAACTGATCAATTAAATTAATACGAAAAATAATTCCCAGGTATAGAGTAGAGAAGTAATTCATCTTGAATTGAGCCTGTAAATCCATTTAAAATGTTATACAATATATATGAGTGTGTGTATACACATATTTTTCAAGATACAAACAAAAGCAATATATATAGATCAATGGATCTAAAAACCCCAAAAAGAAAAACAATAACGATATGATACATAATTCGAATGTAGGAATTGCTTTGAACCTGTCCGTATCTTCCCACAGCTTTATTGAACCGCCGGAGACCATAAATAAGCAGAGCTATCTCTGGTTTGTTGCAGTTCAAGAAAGCTGTGGAAGAATACAGAGAGATTCATTTAATTTTCTGTTTCTTGCAATGAAACCCTAATAGTAACAGAGAAGAGAAGAGAAGTGTAGTAGGTTTATAGAGGAGTGGGGGAGATGGGACTTCTATTTATAATACCAAATTTGTGTTGAAGTACATGAATTAATCATTTTTGTTATTTATTTATTTTTACCACCAATCCCAAGAAGAATATTGGACCTCCTCTTCCAGTTCTCCACTTTTTTCGACCTATAAACTCAAGACACCACTACGTGTGAGTTTATAAATAAAAATGTTTTCTTCGGTGGACACATGCATATAAAAATATGCACTTAATTAATTCAATAAAGTAATGCTAATTAGCAATAAAGCTTCGTGCGGTTCTGATGCAACCTGCCGGATCTAACGGTGACCCTAACCCTAGTCGGGGCACACCAGTGGGCCCTTACCTCGTATCTGTCCCATACATATGTACTGTACGTGCTTACCTATACATTTTACACATCTCCATCTTCACGCGCTTCTCTTGTACACGCAAATGTCACCTTACCTCCCGTAATTTTTAATTATAAATACAACAATACATACCACTACTAAATTAAAGCTAGTTTTTTTAAAATAAAATTAAAAAATTACTAACACATTTATAAAATTGATTAACTCATAATGTGTTAATTTGTGCTGAGTTGTCTAACTAGATTTTTCAAAAAAATTGATTAAGTCCTAATAAGTTTCAAATGTTTGCGAGTTCGGATTCAAACTAATAGTTCTATAGTAGACTATTGTTTTTGTGATTCACATAATTAAAAAATTAAATACTCTCAGTGTCTTTCTTTTTGTTTTAAGAATCATTAATGAAAAGTTAGTTAATGTGATATAATTACGTTTAAATTTCCGTAGACATATGTTATAACAAATTTAATGAATACTAACTTACTATAAGAATGTTATTGGTAATTTATATTATAAAAATGATATTAATTTTAATAAAAAATACAAAATAAACATTACATTTATTTTGAGATAAATTAAGAATTTTTTACACCCAAATGTGATTTTTTTTTGGGTAGAGCAATATTATCTTAAAAGTTGGTATATATGATGAGAAAGCAAAGCAGATTTGATGGGTTGTTGTTAACTTATATGGAAAACCTTTGAGCACCAAATAATAATGGTGCCCCAACCTCCCTACATTTTATATTGGCGCTAATGCCATTACATAATAATATACTTTGTCATTAGCCCAACATCTTTTAGTGGTGCGTAAAAGAGGATTTTGAATTTTGAATCACCCAATCAAATCCTATATTTGAGAAGGCGAGTGACACACACGGCCCAAATGGGTGAAGGTGAGATAAAAAGGGAGAGTAATTGATAGAGAAAAGCAAGATTAATTAAAAGAAGAGAGGGGCCTAAACAAACGGGGTAGGATTGGATTGGATCACATGGAGGCATGTGAAGGAGGTGACCCACCAAACCGCACCAGTCCACACCGTAGAAGAAGACGAGGACTGTGAATGAAGGAGCGTAGCGTACAAGCGAGTGAGTGAGTGACAGTACAGCCCGTATTTCGCGGGACGGACGTTCTGTTGTCGGGTTGGGTTGGTTGTGGCGGACACTTCTATTTGTACTAAACACTAATAACACAGAAAATGCGTATATAAACAAACATGTGAGTTTAATTATTTTAAATTACAGCTAAGCTATAAACAAAAAAATGGTGCGCTTTATTAAGAAGACATAGACAGACACTCTGTAGTGATGGTGGCTTCACGTTTTCGGGTTAAGCTGGCAAGTGGATGGAAGCCATCCCTTTGTTTTTGGCTTTTTTTTTTTTCAATTACTAATTCTTTTCTCTTCTTTCTTTTTCTCTCTTTTTTTCTTGTCTGATTTGATTTTGATTGGATTTTTGTTTTTTTTTTAACCTTCTTTTCCATTTGTATAAATCGTAATTTTCTTTTGGTGCATGAAATCTTTGTGATACCTTGACTATGGGGTGACATGTTGCAATTTATATTCCATAAATTAAAATGTTGCAATGGGCGTTATAATCACTACAAAAAAAAATCGTACTTCTTGCGACATTCTATTTCCGTCGCCTAAGCTTAAAATTAGTTATCGTCAAATAACTTGTCACAAGTGCTACGAAACTATACGCAACGGAAGACTGTTGTCGTTGAAACATTATTTTCCGCGACAAAAATTTTTTCACAAAAAAAAAGAAAAAGTCATCCACATATTGGATTTTTATCTGTGACAGCTTAATTGATGTCTATGACTATTATCCGCATTTGGGTGACCTGAACAGCCAATAAATTTGTTGTTGCGGAAAGTGATTTTTTTGAAGTAAATCATTTCAATCCACTTTGAATGATTTATAGTGTCCTAAAGTATTAGTTTTGACTTAGAATAATAAAATTATCTTGCGCCACATAAAAACATTGTTGGGCTTGAGTATGTTTTGACCAAGAGGAAAGCCCAATTTGGGCCCATGAGTAGCGCCAAATGAAAAGGAGTGTCGTTTGGCAAGAAAAAAATAGATGGATAAAAGACGTATCATCATTTTTTGTTTAAATAAAATTAGACAACATCATGAAGTTAAGCAATATTCTCTAAAAAATATGCGACTATCGTCGAATATTTACTAACTCAAGCATCAAAGGACTCTTCCGCTAAAAAGGCATTGTTTTGCATGCATTTAGAGTGCAACCAAAAAGTTATGACCAAACGCTTAAATGTAAAAAACATTCAATAAATCCAAAGTGAAAAAGAACAAGAAGAAGACTAACACAACATTTTTAAATACATAGTATTTATATATTTTGTTCATTTAGCTAGCTAGCTTTTTTATATTAGTATTGGCTAGCTAGTAATAGTAATTATAGTATAGGTCTCCAAATATCAACTTTTTCTCTCCTGCTATGTGCCGAAGCTTCCAATCCGTTGGTGTTAAAATTTGGTGCTTCCAAATAGGATGAAAATATAAAATAAATTTAAACAAGGCAAGTGAAATAGTGATGTGATGATATATGGAGAATTACACATTTGAAATTGATGAAGTTCGTCAAATTAAATTGAGTAATATTTATATATGAAATTTATAATTAGTTGCACGTGGAGGAGTTGGAGGCAATTGCATAGAAATGCATGTTATCTTTTGTCAGTATATCAGTGACTCCATCTATATACGCTACAGACATGCCCGACACCATTTCAAGTGATTTTTGTCCATTTGATTTAATCCACCACTTTGTCTTTCCCAATTTCTTCGCACTCCATCCATACTACACTACTATTGCTCTTTCATGCCCTTCTCTTCTATATTTACACTTCACTCCCCACCCTTCCTTTTCTTTCTCATAATGCTCCTCTCCTCGGTACTGTTTGTTACAAATATTGATATATCAATTAGCGACCAACTTTACATTCTTTCGGTATAAGAATTTTATTACTTTCTAATGAGCAATTTCTTTTAAGAATGTGTTTTGTATCTTAGTCTTTAGAAGAAATTTATAGTATTTTTGTTTTTGTTTTTGATCGGTAAATTTTTTTTAGGAAATAGATATGTTGAATCTGAACATGTGTGATCCAAATGAGTTTTTTACCGAATTGTGGATTGTTTGGTGGACCTTGGATTGAGCCATGTGAAGCATGAGTCGAGTTCAATGTCTCATTTGCCAATCTGAACCAAACCATAACTGGGCAAATGTAGACTAAAATGGTCAATTAGACGGAGCGAGCATGCAGTGGGCTGCACAAGGTCATGTGGCATAGCCATATGGTGGTGTGCTTGCATAGGCCAATGCATTGCATATTCGATTTTTGAGCGATTGAGTGATTTTCTCGATTGTACAATCGATGTAATGAGATTTTAGATCTTATTGGGAGATTCATTATCACTTTTTGATGTGCAATTTGCTTCTCCTTTAGGTAGAAGCTTATTGTTAATTTCGTCCAACGACTCTTGAAAATTTAGACGCGTGATCAACTTAGTTCGTACTTTAACCGTTTTTTTGTAAAACAATAATATGTGTAAAGTAAAGACTGATGTGTTGCACTATGATTCAACTTTAGTGTGAGAGTAAGTGAATCAATTTTAGAAAATTGTAATTCCCTTGCATGTGAGAGAATGTATTTTGCACCTCAGCCCGTAGAGAAGAATTATAGTAGTTTCTTTTTGCTTTTGATCCTTGGAGAGCTTTTAGGAAGTAGTTATGTTGAACACTTGAACTTGAATATATATGATGATCCAAGTGAGTTTTTGGACCGAGTTGTGGGTCATTTTTGGTTGAACTTGGATCGGGCCGTGTGGAGCACGGGTCTATTTTTATGTCTCATTTGTCAAGTTGAGCTTGAACCAAACCATAATTGGACAAATGTTGACCAAAATGAGTCAATTAGGCGAAGTGGGCATGCAATGGATTGCGCACGGTCATGCAAACATATATAGCCTACTCGCATAGGTCATTTTAGCACATATTCGATTTTTGAGCATTTTTCAAGTTTACAATTCTTTGCTAGTTGGTTAAGATCATTACAAGTGTGTACATATTCCACAAAATAAGTGGATTTGATTAGATTTAGTTATATAATTAGCGTGATAATTTATGATATGTTAATTCACTTTGATCAATTCATTATACTACTTTATACGAGTTTTAATATTCCCCTACAAAATGGTATAGTTTAAATATTTGCATTGTATTGGAAATATATATGTCCTGATAAAGTTATTATAAGTATCATAGGAATAATCAAATTGTGTTTGAGGCCATCTGAATATTGGTATGATCACGAGGTGCATGGAGTTGAGTGAATCATCACACCAAAGTTTGGCTTCCAAAGAGAAAAGTTAAAAGTGGTTGCTTTTTAACAAACACTGTAGATTAAAATAGGGGCATGCCAGTTGTCTCTATAATGCTCTACAATTCTTAAGATTATTCACATTATAGTGTTTAATAAAAAAATTGTTATTTGGAAATAGGAATGCCATTATAATTGCATTACAATTTTTTTCATTGACACTCTTGTCTTAGGAACAAAGTGTTTCCTCTTCAAAAATCGAAAAGAAAAAGACATAATTATTTTATTTAGGGTTAAATGTTTTTAGAACTAAAAAAAAATGTTTACATTATAGAGTTGGTCTATAATATGTGGTTTTTAATCTTTTTTAAGTATAGACTTACAAATTTTTACATTTTGGTTCAATTTGTTGTAGCCGGTTGTGTCCTAACACATAAGCAATACTTCCATCTCACCATGCCACGTCAGCGATGAACGACCCTTTGATTGAAACTGACCGACCGTTGGTTCGATCCAGTCTGGTTCAAATTGGTAGACGGTAGACCCACATGCATATGAGTCAGGTTCGATCAGCTGCACCCTCCGCCTCCCTCCCCCCTCCTCTCGCCTCAAGCAATCTTGGAGCATTTGTCAAGACATCGGCATCAAACCTATTGGTCCCGTCGATAACCTCCTCCGCAAGCTTGAAGAGCTCGACGAAGTTACAACCAACTGCTAGCTAGTTCCCTCATACCAGCCCTCTCCATGATTGTGGTCTCGTGAAATGCTCGGGTCTCATCGGAATCACCGGGTTCTTGGTTCATCTCTCTTAAGCGGCTTTTGTTCGTATGAAAACAACTCTTACTCGATCAACTCATCACTTCATTCTCTCCATGCCCAATTTTAATTCATGCGATCTTGATATAATCTCTTGAAGGCATGTCTCGTTTGGTCTTTTATCAAGGCCTCTCGGCTTCTTGTCCCTCGCAGAGCATTATTGAAGTCATATTTTTCTCGAAGTTTGAGGCTTCCACTGCTCGATATTTGTTTTGCGGTCGGAGTTTGAATCAAACTCGCACTTGGGGCTTAATTGTCTTTGCTTTTTTGCTTTGTTTTTTTGTTCTTTCCGCTCCCATCTTTGGGTCTTTGTATCTGGGTCTGCTTTTTAGCTCCCCTTTGGTGTTTGTACTGGCTTTGACTTTATGCCTTAGGAATCCTTTAATTCTAGTATTTTGCTTATTAGAAAAAAAAAATTGTTACCCATGATGATAGTGTAAGTGGTAGACCTATGGTTTAATATGGGTTGACCTCCCAGTTTATTTACATATGATGATAGTGTAATTGGTAGACTTAAGACTTAATATGCGTTGACCTCTTACATACACATGATATACTTATATGCAATAGACTTAGTTATTTTTTAAAGAGTGTTTTGGTCAATTCAAATTAATATCTATACTTTTGGACAAATTTTCAAATTCATCTCATACATTAGTTTACTAAAACAAATTATTTATTTTTTTACTGACATTTTACCTATTTTCAGACACCTCTATACAAATAAGAAATTAAATATCCAAAATGTGTCCGGACTCCATCACCCAAACGAGAAGGAAATAAATATAGCATCATCATGGTCATATTGGATTACGTATTATTTATACAAATCTTTTTTGGGTTTGCAGTTTTAAGGTGTTTGATTGTAACCAAATTAGAAATCCATGTTGGTATACATGAGTAGTCCTTGTCAAAGACAGAGTGCCACGTCAACGTCCCATAAACATTCCAAAACCGCACCACGAAATTGGTGGTTCCTTTTCCTTTCGGTCACTCTATTTAATTATATATGTTGCTCTTAAAACCAAAGAGATGAGCTTGGTTGGCTGATTTTCAATCCCACTTGAAACCCATCACTTTCACTCTTAACTTCTTTAGCTAACACCAAAAACACTTGTTCAGATCACCACATCGATCGTGAATCATAAAGTCTTGACACATGCATGACTCACCAAACCAATAAACCTTGTTTCGTCCACACTTAAATTCCTATATTTCCATGAAACAAGCATTAGTAGATCATGCACTACGCTAACATGAACTCAGCCTTGTTGTCATGCTAAATAGTAAACGAGTAAAAGTTCGAAATCAAATCTCTCTCTACCATTTCATGAGTACTGAATAATGAATAGGAAGCTGATCCAGACATATACCTTATTTGCATGTATTCTACTGTTTTTAGGTGTCACTGCAATTGAGTAGGAGAGAGGTTGACCCACTTGAATGAAAGAGGTTGAAATAGTTGAAATTTTGTCATCTAATGGTCAAAAATTGATCTCGTACATGTACAAAGAGCACATGTTTAAATCATTTCCGTAAATATATACCAGTCTCCTATTGAATGAGTATCTTGTTTTTTTTATTATAACTTTTGTCATAAATAAATTGTTTTATTATATATTTAGAAAGTTAGTTATATATGAATTACTAATAATATTATTTAATTAAATTAGATAGAAGCGGAAAAAAAATTTCAATCATAGAGTTATAATGATTGAAACTCGCCAAATTTATAAGAGTTTGACATCCGACTAAATGAATTTATGAGCGTGTAGCGCCTATCAATATCTAATTCAAATGATATCTACTTTTGGTACGGTTGAGTCTCAATCATTAACTTAATGGTAAAAACTCATTGCTCTCTTATAGTTATACACATCTCACTATTTTAGTTTGAAGCCAACGAGTTTGGAGGCACTCCAAAAGATATATATATATATATACATACATATTTTTTATTAACAATCAATAAAAATATTTATGGACATTGTTAGAGCTAAATCATTTTCCCTCCGTCCCAAAACGTTGTACATGTGGTTGAACTCCCTCTCCTTATACCTTTGTGTTTCTGTTGTATCAAGTTTAATTATATATGTAAAACAACTAATTGTAATTGGTAATTAAAAAGGTCTTCGTTCGAAGACATTAAAGCCATTCTAAAATTTAGGCTTTAGAATGATTGTCATGGGCCAACTACCAAGTGAAGACAGATCCTTTGGCATCCAATAATACATAAATTGGGCATCAAATTTTGTATGAATCTACAATGTTCATCACATGAGTAGTACCAACTGCCTTTTTCCTTTTTTCATGAAGTGGACCTTGTTGAAGATGTGATAAGATAGCTTCATTGATTTGTTAACAGTGTACAACAAGCTAAGATAAGCCTTGGTACTACTACTACTGCTACATAAATTGATCCTATAATTTCTTATATGTAAAAAGTATATAATATGACTTAAGTTTCAAAGGAGTCTCGAATATGATAGGCAAGACTCGCACAATGAGGAGATCCGGGAGTAACATTTGATGAATCTGACATAAACGAAAAATTGAAGGACTATGGAAGAACCCGGTATTCAACTATGAGTCAGTAGACCTCGTCAAGACCCCATATTAGACCAAAGTCTCAAAGAAAGAATTGGTTTGATCGATCGGACATCAAATGACTTGTGTGAAAGAGTAGGTAGCAGACTAGCTAGAGCAATGTGCCTGGACCTTACAGAGACGAAGTGCTAGGTAGTCCTTGAGGCGTTGAGACATCTAGTGGTCGAATTAGATGCAAGGTCAATGGTGGTAGCAAATGCGGTCGATGAAGAATAAGGCGGGAAAAGTATTCATTGACTGACGATTATTTTGCTCCTGAAGATGTATTTGAGAGTGTCGAACTCTCTTTCGTGTATTATTTTGCGAATATATATAGCATAGACAATTAGTTAGATAGGCTTCATGATTATGTATCATATCAGATTTATAGTTCAGACGAGATCTCAAATAATAGGAGAAAGATCCTATTTAGTCCCTGAACTATCAATTTTGTTCCATTTTAGTTCCTCAACTTCATTTCGTTCCTCCACGGTCCCTCTTATCTTTGTTTTGTTCCCCGTTAGTCCCTGCCGTCAACTCTCTTGACGGAATCCGTTAACTTACGCTGACGTGGCACATTTTGTCAATAAAAAAATAATAATAATGCTGAAGTTACCATTTTGTCCTCAACTTATCTTCATCACCATTTTGTTCAAG
>JAYMTK010000292.1:0-24875 GCA_036897405.1 Pelargonium myrrhifolium
TCAAAAGACAAGGGTATTTTAGTCATTTTACAACAAATTGAATGATTTAACGGCAAATTTGGTTTCGCGCAAGTTTGAGGGGGTACTTGCTAACGGAAAAAGTAGAAGGGGATCATCTTTCAAACTTTTAAAATTTTGAGGGGTCATCTGCAATTATAACTAGTTTTTATTCCAAGTAGCAGCTGCCAGTTTGACAAAATAAACACAGGGAATTAATGAGAGTAGTAAAGTTGAAATTGCAAAATTACAAAACCTTGTTTTATTGCTTTCATTGTTTGGGTTTGCAACCTTTAAACTTTACAGTTGGTAACCATGATATGTCATAATTGAATACCCTATATATTGTCAGCGTCTTCAAGGTCATAATATTATAAAGCTACTATTAAAGTTGGTGTATCATATGGTCCCTTCTCATTAATATATTATATTATATTTACTGTACCTACCTCAATTTAATTCAGCTGCTTTCACTTCAAATCGAAGCTTCCTTGTACGTATTTCTTCCTTATCTCTTTCTAAGGATCGAATTTTAGTATTAACTCTTGTAATTAATTACCTACTTAATTGTTTCATTTAAAGAACATACATTACAAAAATATGAGTCATTTTAATTCAGATAAATCATGTCTGCTCTCTGTTTTTAACTTGAATTGACATTATTTTTTTCCATCTAAGTATTAAATGCGGGATTGGAAATTAATAAGAATGTTTTTGATGGGAACATAAATAAATATTTATACATACAGTAATGGAAAGAGAGGAGAGATGTGTAAGGGCTCTTCGGGCCACGAAGATGCATAATTGTGACATTAAAAATATTTATCTCCTACAACAAATTGACTTTTCATGTAAAATTATATTAATATATACACAATCTTTGTTGCGTGTGTCTCAATTATGTATTTAAAATGTAATCATGAATGACACAACTATAAGAATTATGTGCAATAGACAATAATTATTCTATATTATTGTTATTATTATAATTTTTCCTAAGTGATTTAATTCTCTATTGTCTAACCAATTTTAATTTTGATAGTGTTAATCAATGGGGGTGTCAAGAGCGATAAAATTGTAATATCATAATATATATATATATATATGTTATAAGCAATTTTCTATATAATCAATCGAATTAAGCGAACAAATTTATTATAAGCATTTTTATTAAAAATATGTCGAAATAATAAATTGAGTAGTCTTTTCTTTCTCTCGAAAGTTGCTAATTCATCAATCACTTTGTCTTATATGTCATGTATTGGTATGGTTATTGAATAGAAGCACCTAAATGTTCTCGTATACTTACCCGTACAGTTCCATACTTGTACGTACCACTTGTGGATGAGTTGATATTCAAGCATCAGGTTTATATTGTTTGTTATCGTCTGGCTTAAAATAATAAATTATTGTTTTTTTTTTGCTCTTATTATAATAAATGAAACGTTGCCGGACTCAGTAGCTTAATTCTTTACCATTATGTCCGGAAATGGAGCCCAAAAAGCAATTAAGCTACACAACCTTAGAACTCTATTATTTGCTCATGATTTCTCCTAAACACCAAATGATATTGTCGATCGACTGTGGGTTTAAATTGGGCCTGGCCTATTAAAGGAGACCCTGGTTTACTATTGTGGGCTTTTCGAATTATGGATCGGATTCTCATAGTGGGCCACTTTTAAGGCGGCGGCCCTTTCTTTTAGGTAACTAACTTCCATGATCAATTAAAACCCAAAAGTAGAGATCAACTAATTATCCATTTCCGGATACACGTTCGGCTTTATATTAATAACTGATCTATTTACAAACTTTCTCTTGTCGGCTTTGTATTAGCTGACTTATTTACAAATTTTCATGTACTGTCGCAGAAATTAATCGAGCCTCGAGGTTGATTATAAAGAAAATGTAGTGGATTATGAAATCATGGACATCGGCTCGGATTGTGGATGCTGCAGCGGCTTTATATCGAGGGTTGGTGGAGGCTAAAGAGGTCGCGTGGGGAGAGAGGTTCGGTGAGGATGGCAGGGTGGTTAATTGGACATACCCAGCCACTTGTGTACTAAAAATTAATTGCGATGTGGCAGTAATTGAGCAAGAGCGCCGGATTGGTAAAGGTTAGGTTGGATAGGCCAATCGAGACCATGCCGGAGTTTGTTTGGGAGCGGGGATTATATCTCGAGAGGTGGTAATCGATCCTAGAGAGGCTGAGTGTTGGGCGATACGTGAAGCGCTGGTTTGGGCCAAGGATCGGGGGTGGGAAAAGATTATAGTGGAGTCAGATGCACAATCGGTTATGGTTGCTCTCTCAATAAGGAAGTCGGAGGTTTGTAATGTGGGTGTGTTGCTTGAGGATTGTTGGTCTTTAGCGGCTGAGTTTGAGAGCGCTAACTAAGTTTTTTTTAGTGTACCGTTCAGTGAATAAGGTAGCTCACGAGTTAGCTCGTCTTTCTTATTATGAGCTTAATGGTCGTCAGTTTAGTCTAGGGATGTCCCAGAGTCTATTTTGAGTTATGTTCAAAGTGATTTATACTAAATAAAAATCTTTGTTTGATTCAGAAAAAAAAAATGTAGTGGATTAAATTTGAAGTATTTGTAAAAAATGTAACATATACATTTTTCATGGTTTTGTAAGAAAATCCATAATAAAAGTACAAAAACCTGAAAATAGGAAAGAATCACAGAGATATGGGCTTGTGGGCTTTACGAAGAAAGTAGAAACTTGCCAGAAGCTTATGGTCACTCCAAATCCAATAGTCAATAAATGGTCGGCTATATCCACGATTAACCTACAAGTTATCAATTTTTATACTGTATCCACCTTAAAATGTTTTAAGTATCATCATTTTTTATTTTTTTATTTTATTTTTTTTATACAGAAAGGTGCCGTAATCCTTTCTTGCAACGGCATAAGGTCCCGCCTTGTGCATCCACCCGAAATCCTTTATTGCAAGGCCTAAGGTCCCGCCTTGTGGCTATTTACAGGGACCTTAGTGTTAAAGGGAGAGACGACTTCGTCTCCTACACCACCACCACCACAAAGGGTGCGTGCAATGGGGATCGATCCTAGGACCTCCCCCACTTACGCGATTGGACTTAACCAAATGCGCCACACCTTGTGGTTGAGTGTCATCATTTATATTTTGAAAGTTACTAAATAAAAGTTAGTTAACGTGATATAATTAGTTTTATAACCTCATGGACAAGTGTATTAACAAAACCAATTGATAATAACTAACTTATCATAAGGTGTTATTGATAATTCATATTATAACTAACTTTCTAAAATAAAAAGGGGACGCTCATCTTCAGACGAAGGGAGTATAATTTATTCAGAAATGTTTATCAATCTTAAATGACTTGTTTGCATAGTTATTTAAATATTTTTTACAGTAAAATAATTTGATTGAATTCATTAGCTAACTTTCCTTTCTTTTGTTTATCAAATACTCTCTCATCTCATAATAAGTATCTTGTTTCACTTGCATTTTTATATAATTTTTAAGAAGTTAGTTAGGTGTTTGATCTCTTTGTCAATGTTGTCGAGTAAGTTGATCTTCATGCCCCCAATTTTATATCGTCTTTGTATTCGATCAAAACTAATATATATATTTTTGATTAGCAAGCATACCAACCGAGATTCGAACCTAAGACCTTTCAGATGATCAAGCGTTTTAAGCCACTAATAAATTATTTGTTTTTTTCGTTAAAACAATAGTTATGCAAGAATTAACAATAATTAATGTATGTATAATAAATCAATGAATATTACTTAAGTTTGTACAAGACATGTGACTGAAGATACATGAGTAAATATACATCATTAACTAAATACTCATTGATTTTTCTCAACAAAAAAAACCACGAAAGAAATAATTACAAAACAAACATTGCCCTACAAGTACAACAATAAAAAATTTCTCAACATCTTTTTTAAAAAACAAAAGAGTTAAATAAAGAGAAATGTAACAACCATTGAATGGGCCAACAATATGTACCTTGGGCCGGGCTTGGTTAGACGTAGAAGAGCCCAACTAAAACACCTAATTATCTGGTTTGACATCATTAGTCGTAGCAGTGTTGTTGACCAGTAAAATTATGTACTATGTTTCCTTCGAAAAAAGTAAAAAATACACCGTAAATAAATAAAGTAGCAGTGGTCCCCACGGCGGTTTCCATAGCATCAGCCATTCTGTCCACACTCCAGAGTTTGCTTAGGACAGTGTCCCCCCACGGGCTCTGTGGGACCCAACCAATAAAACATTAAATAATTTATTTATTTATTTATTAAAAATATCGTATGTTCTTTATATTTATGGATTGCTAAAAAGAAAAATAAAAGTGTCCGTTGTTGCATTGCATTGCATCGCATCATGCAGTGAAGTGTCAGAAACCAGAAATTGAATAACCATTTAAGCACAAGTCAAGTCTTGAGGAAACCAAACCAGACTCAGTTTGTGGTCTGTTCTGCTAAGTTAAGTTACTGTTCTTTATAAGTACTGTTTGGACGATACGGTAAATGTCGGAAGTAACAGTAACTGTGGAGTGTAAAAAGACAAAAAGCCCCCTCTGTCCCTCAATTGCGCAATCTATTCTCTACCTATGCAATTGAGTCGTGCGTGCGTGCGCTCGCACGTGACGCAAAGGTATAGATTGAAAAGTAACTCTATTTTGAATACTAGTAAGTAAGTAGTGGGCACTGTAATTAATGAAAACAAAATGGCCTTTCTTTTTCAGGGTTGGGTTTTTTGGGGCAAACAGGACATGGTCGTATAGATGTTCAACTACTCTACAAAATGGCATCCATTAAATTATTGCACCAACTTTCATTTTTCACAAACATTACATATTTTCACTTTTTTACCAAATACAAGTGACTGAAAATATAATTGTACTTTAAAAAATGCCAACTTTATATTATTATCGCAAACTCTTTTTTATTATTTTCTTCGTCTCAAAATGAGTGTACTTCTTTTTATTTTAAGAAAAAGTTAGTTAATATGATATGTTGTATTCTTATGATCATGTGTTGAGAGATATTAACTAACTTTTTATAAATTTTTTATTAACGATTCATACATAATTAACTTACTAAATAAAAAGAAAGAAGACACTTTTTATTGTATCATATGCCGAGAGATATTAACTAATTTTTTATAAGAATTTTATTGACAATTCATATATAAATAACTTACTAGAAAATAAAAGATGATACTCATTTTGAAACAAAATTCAAGATAAGCAAGACACCCATTTTGATACAAAGGGAGTATATGTTTTTAATATAGTTAGATTTTTTTTAATATTTTTTGTTATAAAGTGACATGAAGGTACAATTTTGACACAAAAATGTTTTCTCGTAATAGAAAATGAATTGTCCATTTATGGACGGTAATTAAAGAACCCAATGTCATGACGACACATGACTATATACTTTATCTTTCAAAGGAGTGTTATGCATAATTTACTAATACAATAAATATAATCAGATATTTTTAAGCTTTTGAGTTTGTAGCCGTAAATGTATATTGCGATGTATGAAAATAAATACGCAACTTTTTTTAATAAATAAAATAAATCAAAATGCTCATTTTAAGAACACAACTCATTCAAAGATTTGTAAGTCAAGTGGTTTAAACGCTTTAAATTTCATTTGAAGTCTCGAGTTCGAGTCCTCTTACCCGCGGTATGGGGTGAGAATATGGGTCAATAAGAAAGAGCTACCATGTGGTATCGGTACATTTGTATTATAAAAGTTAGAATTTATGAATTTTATAACCACAAAAGTATATAATACAATTGGAAATACAGATTTTTAATCTCCAGGAGAAAAATATTAATAGAAAGTAAGAATTATTTTGAAATGAAGGTGAAAGTATATAATATAGCTATGGTATATTCTTTTATCGCTGCAGTGCTTAAAACGACATAGTATTGCGGTGACAAAATGAAAAAAGAGAGAAGAAATGGGACAATAATTTGATGTTGGAGAAATGATATATAAGTAGCAGTTGTAAAAGAGATTATATTAGCATTAGCGCCGATCCCTTTTTAAAGCAAAACGAAAGAACATCCTCAACACAACTCAAAAGCAGCTCTCAACAATCAAGATCCGATCAGATCCCTCCAAATCCTTCCTCTCCATAATACATGTATCTCTATGTATCGATCGATTCGCATGTAACTTCATCCCCAACAATCGCCCTCCACAATGCTACTAATTATAGGGTTTTGTCACCGTTCCTTCAATTTCCCTCTCAATTAGGGCACGCCATATCCGCGATCGTGACCTTGGTCTCGCCTTTACCCACACTTGCATGAAGATTTGGTGCTTTTCGTGCTTCACCGCAGACGACCGCGAGGAGGATAGACAATCGGCGACCATGAAGGAGGGAATTTTGGATAATGAGGACAAGGGAGAAGGAAGCGCTGTAAATGAGGATTCTGAGGAAGATATGCAGCGGCTAGGGTTGATGGAGAGGAGGCGCGAGGCGTTTGACGATATGTTTAGGATGATGCAGACTACATACGATTGGGACGAAGCGGTGCGTGCTGGCTCGGTTTTGCCTTGGACGCCTTCCCCTTGCGGCGCCGCGCGCTTGTTCTTGGGGGAAAGCTCGGGCTCCGCAGCCGTGGATACGGAGCTGGGTGTGGAGGGTGAAAGGGATCGCGATTTGCACAATAAGCGTGCCAAAGTTCACTCTGACGATCAGTGAGTGTCTCCGTTTCACGAGCGTGCGGATTTATTTGGGTATTTTTTAATAATTTGATTGACCCAGGTTTGGGTTTGTTCCATGTAGGCTGAGGATGTATCTGGCATGGATTCTTAAATTTCTTTTGCTATTTAGTGCAAAAGTTTCAAACTTTAGCTATTGCTGAATGGTCTGAACACTAATTGTGTTTCTAATTTCTTTAGTACAAGTTCAATGTTATGGTCTCTGCAAGATTCTGGGTATTCAGTGGACGATTAGTGATGGCAGGGTTTTGAATCGAGAGAGGAAAATGTGTGCATTGATAAATATATTTATGTTATGAAATTCAGTTGCTTAGCTATTATTGCTTTTGCAGGGGGCACAGCTATGCCACTGCAATGGCTTCAGATACTGGCAATTCAAGTTCATTTTCAGGAGACTGCCAAGCTAGCTGTGGTTCTTTTCTTCTGCATAAGAATGAGATCGCTTATCATGCTTTTTTGTCAAATGATGGTCATGTTGGGAACCCACATGACTCTAATGGTGAGGCAGATGATGAAGGGGATCAGGGTGGCCCTTCCAAAATGGACGATTTAGAAGTTAGGATGGATCTTACTGATGATCTGCTGCACATGGTATGGAATTCTGGGCCTGGCTTATGCACTTAGAGAGCGATGCAGTGCAAATTTTTTTCTAACAGAGTTCATCTCACCTTTGTTGCATGTGTTTTCAGGTTTTCTCTTTCTTGGACCATATTAATCTTTGTCGAGCAGCTATAGTATGCAGGCAATGGCGAACAGCTAGTGCACATGAAGATTTCTGGAGGTGTTTGAATTTTGATAACCGGAACATATCTGTGGAGCAATGTAAGTTAGGTCTACCTAGTTATACACTGCCACCTCTTCTTCCTTCCTTCCTCTCCTTTCCCTTTAGTGATCAAGCTTGTACTTGTGCTTGAGGAAGGGTATTTGTTACTTGAGACAACAAGGATTGGTGGTCACCGTTAGGTTTATCAGTTACTTTCCATGCTATGATGTTAGGTATTAGTTTTGTCCGAGGCTGCACAATTTTGAAACCTCACCCTTTGATCTATCCGCAATATGTTCAAACAAACAGCTATTTCTATCCTCAGTATACCATTTCTAATTTTAGCCAAAATGATGTGTTAAGTCGACAGTTTAAGGAGCTTTCATGAGGGGTTACACCTAATTTCGTTCTTCGAAGTCAATTGAATATAAGTTGTAGTTTCATTATGCTGAAATTTTGATCAGGCTTCTTAGGAATATGGATTGTTTTTATTTTATTTTATTTAAGGTGATGGGGTAATGCTTGTTACTTGCTGTCTCTGATAGCATTGCCATGAGTTCTGCATTATGCAAAGCTATGCAATTTCATATAGAGTAATTTTGAATATTTTGCTTTAATATTGCTCAAATCTGTAATACTTTCTTTGAAAATGATTTGCCTTGTGATTTGCACCATTATGAATGCAAGCTTATTCCATGGCAGTTTCTTATAATATTGTCATGCTCTTGTGTGTTTTTTGGGCCATGATCTCTAGAAGTGGTTCTTTCTTATGCCATTCTTTCTCTAACTGAGAGCTTCTCTTGTTCTACTGGTTTTGTTTGAAAATTGCTGTTTTTAATGACCATGGGAATTGCAAGCACATTATCACCCATGTTATTTGGTCTATCTAATTATATGTAACCTTGATAGTAAACAAATTTGTTTTCTGGTATCTGGTTAAAGGCCTTAATTGTTGTTATGTATCTGCAGTTGAAGATATGTGCCGGCGGTATCCCAATGCTACTGAGGTGATTATATCTGGTGCTCCTGCTATTCACTTTCTTGTTATGAAAGCAGTCTCTTCGCTAAGGTATCTTGCCTTTTGTTTTACTCATTAGTCTCTTCTTATATTTTGACTTATGGACTATCAGTAGTCTAGTATGGTGTGTCCGATGGTAATATTTATGATGATTCACAGAAATTTGGAGGCTTTAACATTGGGACGTGGACAGCTTGGGGAAACATTCTTTCATGCCTTGGCAGAATGTCATATGTTGAAGAGTCTGAATGTTAATGATGCTACACTTGGTAATGGTATCCAGGAGATACCCATAAGCCATGATAGATTGCGTCAGCTTCAATTGACAAAATGTCGCGTGCTTCGTATATCTGTAAGGTAAGCTATATGAAGTATTTTTGACCAAAGTTCCAGACTTTTAGTTTATGTTTTTGTGCTAAACGATTACTTTGTCAGGTGTCCACAGCTGGAGACTTTGTCTTTGAAGCGCAGTAACATGGCACATGCTGTCCTTAATTGCCCTCTTTTGCATGACCTTGATATAGGTTCTTGTCACAAACTTTCAGATGCTGCTATTCGATCAGCAGCTACTTCATGCCCTCAATTAGAGTCTTTAGATATGTCAAATTGTTCATGCGTCAGCGATGAGACACTTCGTGAAATAGCCCTCACTTGTGCCAATCTCCATATCCTCAATGCATCATACTGCCCAAACATTTCTCTTGAGGTCAGTTCTTATTGGTCCTAATCGTGTAGGTGATATTGATATTCAATTCAACTCTATTGTTCTGACTCCTTGTTTTTGTCTGAAGTCTGTAAGACTTTCAATGTTGACTGTTCTTAAGCTCCATAGCTGTGAGGGCATCACATCTGCATCAATGGCTGCAATTGCTCATAGTTACACGTTGGAGGTTAGTATCGACCGACATCAAATATTTGCTTTGTATGTCTACTCCTCAGTCAATAATTCAAATTTGTCTAATGTGATATTGGTGTTTTGCATCAGGTCTTGGAGCTTGACAACTGTAGCCTTTTGACTTCTGTGTCCTTGGATCTTGCACGCTTGCAGAATATAAGACTTGTACATTGTCGCAAGTATAGTCCTATGCTCCTTAACATTTAACTTCGAAAACCCCCTTACCCTCACGGAAACATTAAAGAAAATCATGCCTTCTATTGTTGTTTATCATTCTTAAATATCTATCTATTAATTTATTTCTGCAGATTTGCTGATTTGAATTTGCGAAGTCCCATGCTATCATCTATTATGGTATCGAACTGCCCTGCACTCCATCGTATTAATATCACCTCAAATTCGCTTCAGGTATGTAGTCAATAAGTAATTTTGTCCTTTTCCTGCCTCCTTTTTTGAGCTGTTTGTGGAAGCAAAGTTCTAAGTGAAGCTTCAAATGGACACACAGAAATTAGCATTGCAGAAGCAGGAGAGCCTTACCTCATTAGCATTGCAATGCCAAAGTTTGCAAGAAGTTGATCTCACAGACTGTGAATCCTTGACTAATTCCATCTGTGAAGTTTTCAGTGATGGCGGGGGATGCCCCATGCTAAAATCATTAGTTCTTGATAATTGCGAGGTTTGTAAACCATTGCTCCTTTTATCGTTGTAGTAACAATTTTGCGAACTTCTCTTTTAGTATGCAGTGAATAATAACCTTTGGTGATCAAGGCTCAAATGTATTCTGTGTTAGTATTTAGTTTCAAGTGGACTCATATTAAACCTAACTAGTTTATGGATCGGAGAACAAGACATATTTTGACATAGGCTGTCATAGGAGGAATAAGACAGATTTAGGTCCATGAGATGTCTAGACTATATTGGAGGAAGAGATGAGTGGAAGGGTTGTTATGCTGAAGTGTATTTAAGAGGTAGTCTATTTCATCTGATGGGTGGTCTAAAATGTTTTAATGAGCATCTCTCACTCATTGCCAGTTGATAAATGACGTGGGACATGACTATATATTATACTCCCTGCATCTAAAAATGAGTGTCCTGTTTATCTTGCATTTTCGTCCCAAAATGATTGTTTCCTTTTCTTTTATAGAAGAATCCGTATAATAATTCAGTTAGTATCCCCTGAATTTGTTACAACACATGTTCATGGGGTTACAAGAGGAAATGTACAACATTAACTTATTGCCCCTTCATTTTTCTCAAAATAGGAACTAAGACACTCATTTTGGGACGGGAGGGAGTGCTTATCATTGACTGAATAGCGTGTATAGAATGACTTCTCATGTGTAATATTTGGCATGTCTTGAATCGATAACTTTCACTCAAATTTATTATTATTGTTTCACTGTGTCCAGATTGACTTGTACATTATATATATATTGTATGACATGGGTTTTACTGATTCCTTTCACTGAAATGGTCTGATTTCTCTTTGTTCAGAGTTTGACGACAGTGGGATTCCGCAGCAATTCTTTAGTTAGTCTTTCCCTTGTTGGTTGCCGGGCCATTGCCGCTCTTGATCTCACATGTCCTTATCTGGAGCAAGTCTGCTTAGATGGTTGTGATCATCTTGAAAGAGCTTCATTTTGTCCTGTAAGTGAGGACTATTTAAATTTTGCTTTTTACTCCTGTAGTACTTGTTAATTGTTATTACTCTCTCTCTCTTTCTCTCTCTCGTGCATGTTCTATTTCTTCAATGGGTACATTATGCATTCTGGTTCCCTTGGTTACACTTTTCCATTCCTGCTTTTTATAATGTAGTATAGATCACCCATCATGCTGTTGATGGAACCATATTCCGTTGAATTGGGTCATTGACATACCTATTAGCTAATATGCAACATGATGTTAATTTTTTAATTTTACCTGGGTGTTTCTGTTCTAGTTTCATTTATACACTTACTGTGCCAGTCTTGCAATTATTTAGAGTTGAAAAGCTGAAAAAAAATCTCCTTTTTGATTCAGGTCGGCCTTCGTTCCCTAAATCTGGGTATATGTCCCAAATTGAGTGTGCTTAGTATTGAAGCGCCCCAAATGGTATTGCTCGAGCTGAAAGGATGTGGTGTTCTCTCGGAAGTATCCATTAATTGTCCCCTCTTAACATCACTAGACGCTTCTTTTTGCAGGTTATGTTTCTTTTTTATTGTATTCCTTTATTCTTGTTCCTTGGTTATTTTTATATATACATTTTTTTTTCTTCATCTTGTTGCTTGAACGGGCAGCTGTTATTCTTACATGCAGCCAACTCAAGGATGATTGCTTGTCTGCAACAACTGCTTCATGCCCTCTAATCGAGACATTAATATTGATGTCGTGCCCTTCTGTTGGTCCTGATGGACTGTACTCTTTGCGTTGCCTTCCAAATTTGACTCTGCTAGATCTATCATATACTTTTTTGATGAGTTTGCAGCCAGTTTTTGAGTCTTGTTCACGACTTAAGGTATTTCTTTTTACGTTCACTTCTCTTACACCTCTTGTCATGTGGATTTTTATCTCTTGTACCATATGGCATCACACTACCATTCAGTTTGTTTACGCTTCATTTAATAGGTTGGTTAACTTATTATTTGTGCTTCCTATTTACTTGTTTTAATTTCTCTCTTCTTCAAGGTATTAAAATTACAAGCATGCAAGTATCTCACCAACTCATCCCTAGAGCCTCTTTATAAACAAGGTGCCCTGCCAGCTCTTTGCGAATTAGACTTGTCGTATGGGACACTCTGTCAATCTGCCATAGAGGAGCTTCTTGCTTGTTGTACCCATCTTACTCACGTAAGCTTGAATGGCTGTGTGAATATGCATGACCTGAATTGGGGTTGTAGCAAGAGTCAGACTGAGCTGCAAACGGCTTATAGTTCATCTGCCTTATATTCTCCTGATATTATCGATGGTGGACTGATTGAGCAGCCCAACCGTTTACTGCAGAACCTAAATTGTGTCGGTTGTTCAAATATTAGAAAAGTCGTTATACCACCAGCGGCACGTTGTTTTCATTTGTCATCGTTGAACCTTTCTTTATCTGCCAATTTAAAGGAAGTCGATGTTGCTTGTTTCAATCTGTGTTTTCTTAACTTGAGGTATTTCCCACCTGCTTGATGTGATAATTCTACAATTCTTATTCTTACTGATTGTTGGCTAACATTTTTTACTTGGTAATATTCAGCAATTGCTGCTCTTTGGAAATACTAAGGCTGGAATGTCCCAGGTTGACTAGTCTATTTCTTCAGGTATGCATTATGATCATATAATGGTGGAAGGTTTCCCTCAGAGTTTAGGTTTCAATTGAGAGAAATTTGTACTTCTTATATTTTGATCTAGTCATTTGAAAATCCTCTGTTGACTGCACTGCTACCCACTTCAGTTAATTACACATAATGAATAAATGTTCTCAAGGATAGGCCTGTTTTATTCCTTGTGGGATGTGGCGTACATTCCCACGGCTCCAATCATGCGAGCTGTATCTGATCTGTATCTAATGTGGTTTATTGATCTTGGGCTTTGTCAGGCATGCAACATCGATGAAGAAGCAGTTGAAGTTGCTGTATCGCGCTGCAGTATGCTAGAAACACTTGATGTCCGCTTCTGTCCAAAGGTGAGTGCTGTAAAGCATATTTGATGGCTGAAATCATTTTTGAGGCATCAATTCTATACTAATTATTATTTTTGTCTGCTTTAACTGACAGATCTCTTCAGTGAGCATGGGGAGGTTACGTGTGGTCTGCCCAAGTCTGAAGCGTATATTTAGCAGCCTCTCCCCTGCATGATATTATTTAAGTCTGAAGTGCATCTCTATCAGCTTCTCTCATGCGAACTGCGATTAAGAGTTTTGTTTCATTTTCAGCAGAGCATCGACCCAATTTTCAGCAGAGAATGGGAGCTAGCTTTTTGTCATGTACTCGGGCCCTTGTGTATTGTAAATAGTTTCTCTGTTTTGCTGTAGTGCTTGTTTGGTTATATAGGTGCCCACATTTGACTGCGTAGGCAACGATTCAATAAGTTGTACCAATTTATTACTACTTGTTCATCAGTAATTGAACTTGTGTACATCCTTTAAAGAGGAAGTTTGGGGCCTACAATTTGGAGGGGTGCACAAAGAGGGTCCAAAACATTCAGCCGAGGATAAGTAATGGAAAGCTTTTTTATATGTTGTGGATGATCTAACTGAGAACAATGAGACGGGAATTATTCAGATTTTTGTGTATAAATATTACAATTTGCTTCCAATAGTAACAAAGCCACTGAATATAGCAAGTAGAAGAGTGGCTGTAATGTCATGAACATCATAGTATTGATTGCAATTGCTTGATTTCTGGGTCCGAGGTGTTGGTTTCCTCCTCTGCCTCGGGAGTTCTGTAGGCGTCTGCAATAGCCTTACTTTTGTCAAGCATATCAGGAGGGACTGTTTGGAGGAGGCTGTAAAAAAGTTGTTACCTTAGAAGTTGTTATATTCTTAATGCATAGTTGCATCCAAGTAAACTGATAAATATGCAAAGTATTACCTGTCCAATGCGTTGAGGGCAACATCTATCTTTGCCTTCATAAGTGTGACGGAGGCTCCTTTATCATTTCTTGATGCACGCAGGAATAGGGAATCAAGGTCCTCCAATGCCCTTCAAAAATAGGAAATCTGGTGTAAGAAGTTTGTTTTACTTAAGTTTTTGAATTGTAACTATACTGCAATAAGGACTAGATCCTGAATTGTCCTTGTGGTATCTACTATGTTCCACAAACATCGCTGGGTGAGGCATTCAAAGTTCATTTCAGAGCACAACATAAATGCCAAGTAGATAAATGCATGTCTTGAAGTTAAGTAGTTAACTGCTTTGGGAGATTGTGTCTAATATGATTAGTAGATACCTACAATCTACAGCTATTTAAGGAGTATTTCATGAACACCAATTGTCCAGTCGTTTCCCTATCAGAAATTACCCAGCAATTCCACTAACTCACTGAATGGAATATAAGCTTATATTGTCCTGGGTTTCCTGGTAGTGTTGCATATATATCCTTTAGGAAGTAACAATTGTACCTGAGACATCTATCAACATCGAAAGAAGCAGTTTTACCATCACCTGCATCTGAAGCATACTGTGCAACCTAAGGTTATGAACAAAATTTCCACAGTTATAAGCAAATCAATAAAACCAAAACTGCCATAAAGAGAGCATATAAAGTGACTTGGTGGGAGAAATAAATAAATTGTCTACAAAAATATATGAGTGTCATTGTTTCTGTCTTGATAAAAGTTAAGGAGAAGTTAGTTAGTGTTGTATATTTTACTCTTGTATTCTCGTGATCATGTGTTGTAACAAATTTAAGGGATACTAACCAATGTATTATAAGAATATTATTGATAATTCATGCATAACTAATTTAAAAAAAAAAACAAAAAGAGAAAATTCATTTTGGGACAAAAATTTAAGAAAAATGACACTCATTTTGGGAAAGAGTAATATAAGTTAAGTTTAGGGTACTCTGTAATCCCTCCGTCTCAAAATATGTGTTATGTTTCATTTGCATTTTTGGTAAAATAGAAAGTAGGAAACTTATTTTGGGACAAAGGGAGTATAATATAATCCTTCCTAAAATGCCAATTATGACAGTTTTCACATAATCGCAGTCAGAGAAACTATTTATATTGCAACATAATATTAATATTATGTGTAGTGACTGGTGATTCAGAAAAACTACTAATTTGTGGGGCTTCCATCCAGTTTATACTGCTCAGTCTTCAGTAAATCCAAAAATGGTTGATGTATGACAGCCAGTAAATCTTATTATACTTGTCATTTCATTCCAACAAGTGCATTCTAAATTTATGCAGAGTCGGTGATTAATCATATCTTTCATTCCAGACTATTCAATCAAATCAAATCTCGTGACATAAATCCCAACTTACTGCCCGGATGTTTACACGAAGTGATGCTGCAGGGCCAGAACGTAATAAACTGCGGTAGGTAGCGAATTGAGGTTGATCAGTGTCCAGAGTTTTCTCTGCAGCAGTTTCAAGATGATATTAGAATTATGATGCCACCTATTGACAATATTCTACAAAACCTGCATGTTATGAGCTATAAAGTATAAATCATTGCAGTTATTTTTGTTGTTGAAAGAAATGTAAGGTTCTAAATGTATACATAGCAGAAAAGACGAAAGCCCTACGCCTACAGTGTAAAATTGTTATAGTAAAGAATGACAGTACTGTAAACTGAAAAGAGAAACTGAAAAGCTGCGTTAAAACTTGGTAGGGAGAGCTTTGCCGCCCTTGTGGTCCTACCCGGCTCGAATGGGGATTAGTCTAATTGTGGTATGGCTTAAAGGTGCTGATCCCGTGTTGATCGTGGGCCCACTTCGGAAACCCCATGGTTAAAACCAAAAAAAAAAAGAAGAAAAAAGAAGAGAGAAACTTTTCTGCATCGTTCAACCAAACAACGAGTATCAATGAGATACTAATTGACACAAATACACAAGAACTTTAATGCTGCACACCTAATAATTAGATGAGGAAATTCATTTCAAAAGTAGGGGTGAACTCAGAAGTTATTGTTTTACTACCAAGATGGAAGCAATTTAAACAATTTGCAAGAGAAAGAAATTGTAAACTGACACTATCGATAATATCTACAGCTGATATGGGAACACGTAAAAATGTTCCCCACTACTAATTTCTGTAATCAGTTTCCAAAGCAGAATGAGAAGTGACCTATCTGCACTTCTATTTCCATATATAAAGCACCATCACGCATCAGGGAAGAAATGCTACAAGAAAGTTATGGCTCAAACAAAACAATGTCACAAAACATGTGAATGAACAGAAGAACACGACATATTTGACATCAATCCCTGCTCTCAGCAGATATGTGAATCATCACCGAATCAAGATATAATCTGGAAGAAAATGTTAATTCATTACCTAAGTCCTTGATCTGTAGCTGAGTCAATATGACAGCAGGAATATAAAACTCTAGTGGATCAAGCTTTTTCCTGTTAATAATACATTGTAATAAATAAAATATCAGTGCTAATACAGACTTGAAGCACACAACAATGGCCCAAGAACCCAAGACCAATCCCAAAGCTGACTGTATTCAAGTTCAATGTTTTACCAAAATTCAAAATGAAAAAATAAGAAACAAATTCTCTCTTTCCCTCACTATAGCTCTTGAGACTTGTGCTATTCAGAAGGACTACCCCTTTCATTAAGAAATAAAGGGGGGAGATATTGCTTCAAGGTAAAAACTTCATTAATTTCAGTTATCTTGCAAGAAGAAAAAGAAAAGACTATTCCACACCACTGAGAGGATCAAATCTGCAATTCACATTCATATGCTGACAACTTAATAATTTAAAACTGGGTGTTTGTTTCTAGGGATTTGACCAAGTTCACTTCTATGGTGGTGAATGTATGCCCTATTTCAAATGTGAATATTTGAAACATTGTGTCACTGGTATCACGATGAACTGTCCTCCATGCAAAGGTTTTAATGAACAAATTGGGCAGCCACAATAAATACTACTGGCAGTAGAAAATGAAGCTTCTAGTAAGAAGAGAAGAAACCGTTGCTAATGTACATGAAAGTAAAGTGAAATCAAATGGACACAACTCCCCAAATGCAGAATCGTAAGCCAGTGAACAGGTAAGTCATAATTGTTCATGAACATTTCAACAAGCTTGAGTAATAAGAGCACTACTTAAGAGTTAAGAGTAATTAATAAAATTGGAGCTTAATACCCATCAATGAATGGACCAAGTTCTCCTGTGTTTATACCCATAATTAAATGAAAAATGCTTTAAAACAAATGCCATTGTTATTACCTCTTCACATAGTTATCGAGAGGACTACCAGCAATAACATCTGCAAAAAGAGCACAGAATGAATGTTGATTGCCAAGAAAATGTGGGAACAGACACTAGGACCCAATTAAATAATGATTTCCACTCAACTAATCGCAGTTCAGTCGGTCCCATGCTAACATTTGTGTTTGTTGCAGAACACAACTACATAGGAACAATCGACAGTTAGCTTTAGGATTTTCTTTTCCATTCCATTCCTTACTTATCATGATTAGCTAACAGAAACAGGTCTCCATCACTCACATTGCACATTGTGTAATTTAATATACTCTCTTTGTCCCAAAATGAGTGTCCTGTTTCTCTTGAATTTTTGTCCCAAAATGAGTGTCATCTTTCCTTCTTTTAGTAAGTTAGTTATGAACGAATTATCAATAGTATCCTTATGAAAAGTTAGTAAGTATCCTTTAACACATGATCATAAAGAAACAAAAGTAAAATACCACACTAGCTAACGTCTCCTTAATTTTTCTCAAAATAGAAAGAGAGAGAGAGTACTTATTAGTAACCAAGACTTTGACTGGTTACTTGTACTGTCTAAGCTCTAAAGTCTAAACTGAATAAGAGATATAATAGTTTGATTGTATGAATATAGTAGGAAAGACAATTATTACACTTTTATTGATGATACTGAATTGCAAATTACTAGAAGGGGAAAGAGAATACTAAAATAGTATTGAAGAGAGTCGAGACGAGAAAGAATACATAGATAGAATATAAGAACTTAAGAGAGTAGGAGACGTAGGAATCTGATTACAAAATCGAGGGTTGGCTCGTCGGGTGGGCCATAAACCCCCAGTTATAATGAATGCGGGTAAGATTTGATTCAAGAATCACAGGACTACTTAGGTAGAGAGCTTAGCATCACCCCATTTCCTGTCTAGCTTGAACAGAATTATTGAACTCCTATTTGAAGGATCATCTAAGGACCACTTCACATTGCTTCAAAACGAAGATAAGTAAAATTGGGGTTGTTTTGGTGTACTCTCCTTAGCTCAATTAACATGTTAGTCTCTTAATGCAGTGTTGGTTTGCTAAGAAAATAAAAATGAACAATTAGCTATCTTTTTTCACAACTGAGAACTCAAATTTAGGCACTCCAATTCCATATACAACTCAGCTCAGTTGTGGCAACTGACCTGAGCTAAACTCAACTACATATAAGCTATAGCCAAATTAAACACAAACACAGATTATTAAAATGGAACTGTAAAGCTTTGATTCCTGTTCTTTCCCTCCAGTTTCTCGGGAAACAAACAGAGAATTGGAAATACACAAGTAGAAAGTAAGGAGAAGAGACGTACGGTTAGGGAGAGCGATAAAGTGAGAGAGGACGAGAGAAATGGTGACCAATCGCCTGCTCTCCCGCCATTCTTGGGGGCGCAATGCGCACCTCACCTGCGCTGAATACCGTTTGGCTTTTGAGGAGGAGGTCTGATTTGGCGACGGAGAAGAAGGAAAACGAGGGAGGAAGGTTGAGGAGGTGAAAGAGATGGTGCTAACGTGCGCAGGGGTGGCCATGACAGCAACGTACAATAACAACCGAACATCAGAGTCAGACCCGTTTCTATCTCCTTTTTCTCTTCCTTTAGTCTTATCCGTATTTCTGTCTAATTACCGAATTACCCTCATATTTAATTGATGCAGTAAGTCAATTTATTTAACTAAAACACATAATCAAAAAATAAATAATCTTACTAAACACAATTTTAAACTATTAAATTATCCTATCAAAAAAACAAAAAAAACTATTAAATTATCCGTTTCTCTCTCTCTTTTGTTGCGAAATGATAATCTTAGATTCGATCTTAGTTCATTAAATAAATAAATAAATGAATGTGGAGGCTACCGACAATCCAGATCAGGTTGGTTGTGTGAAAACGGGTCGGGTCCAGATTGGTTGTGTTGATGAATAACCACAATGATGGACGAAACGAAGCTGCACTGCCCGTATAAGTGACGGAGGCGACTTTGTGGTACACCGACACTTGAACATCTGTTGGATCACTTCTCAACAATGGAGGTGGCCCTGTGCTTCTTTTTTACTTCTATCTTCTTTGCCTTTGCTTCCGCCCAAGTTTCAAGTAAGTTCCGCCCATTTTTTCGTCTTGAAATTGATTTATTGAATTTTCATTTCAGTGAAGTGAGCGTTTCTGAACAATGCATTCATTAGCTGTTGCCAGTGCTTGATCTGTTTGAGAAATTTCCAAATCTGGATGCTTACTTGTGCAGACTGATTCTAAATGTAGCTTCTGTTTCTGTTCAAATAATTTGTTGGAATATTGCATTGTCCATTTCGCGTACCATTTTATACATTCATGCTGATTTTTTATATATATTTGGAATAATTGCTTGTTTAGCTATTTTGGCATTGGATCTCTCGATTGAGACCATAATTACAATATATACATAGAGAAAAAGGAATTTCAGTCACAGAGTTAATGGGCGAGACTCAGTCATGTCTACGAGAGTTTGACACATCATGAATTAACATTCATACTGTCCCAGTAAATCTTTGCACGCGGAGCGCCCAATCGGATTCAATATGAATGTGTATTGACTAAGTCTCAACCATTAAATCTATGCTCCTTGCTCTCTCTATATATAAATACTCTCTCTCTATATATATACATATATATAGAATATGAGGTAGGACTTTTGGATGTATGATATTTGGGGTCAAGAAAATATAACTTAGGTAACCAAAGTGAATTTAATGCCATTGACAGAGCTTCCATTTAAGCATGAAATAAATAATGGAGAACTTTAGTTTCGAGCCATTTGTATTTGAAGATAATCGCATTGCAATTATATAATTATTGACACAAACATCTGTAAACAAGTATAGAAGGTATATTTGGAACCTTTGCACCTGTCCGTCTACTCTTATGCTTGGTAACGGTGTACATTGCGTTTTGTGTTTGGGCTTGTTCATGATATTGAAGCGTAAATTAAAATTCATATAAAAATTGAAGTTTGTCTTTATATTAGGTACTCATGGACAAACTTAGACTGGTATTAGCAATGGCACTAATATTCAGTTTGGCCCTTGAACATTATAGTGCTCTCCTCACAGGCACACACCTCTTTAGATCAGGATAGAAGCATAAAATGCTGACAATTGGCATTGGAAGTTCCAAGGGTTCGGCAAATAAAATCATGAGCAGTTGCTTTAATGCTAAAAGTGGTACTTCCACCTAAATAATGTTGTCTATAAACCTTAAGCTGTCCCAAACTTAATAACTAATTACATTAGCATGATCAGGATTTCTTTTAAATAATTGATTGTTCGATCTGTAAAATACAGGAGGAAATAAATGACAATGGGGTATATTTAGAAATGTGAGTATCACACTAGCACCCTGATTCAGTTTCTTATTTTGATGAATAGAAGATGAATTAAACTAAGGCAAATCCAGTACAATGTTGTCTTTCTTCAAACACTAAGCAGCATACTATTGAGAAAGTTTAAAGAAAAAGAGTCTGAGAAAGAATAGAAGGGTTGGCCACTTTTTGTGTTCCTGGTGGGGGGGGCTTATTTTGTTCTTATGATGACTAGATGTTTATCTTATGAATTACTCCATTTTGATTTCTCAATGAATCAGCCCTGCACTTGTGCAATTCTGCTCAACGCATTGACCATTTGTACTATTTTTTTATGCATTGAAGAGAAATAACAAAGCCGCACTATCTAGACCTGCCCAAGCATACCTTTGGAAGTTTCCATACGAATCCCCACAGTGTAAGATATAGTGGACTTGTGGGTGGGAACAAAAGTGCATGAATATCATACAAGGATGTGAGAATTGTCAATAATTTCTACCTACTCATTAAAGACAAGTTACTGGTGTTTTGCTCAGACCATAGATCAAAATCAGGAAATCGTAGTGAGGGAACGTTGCAACCAGTTGAATTGTAGAGAGTGTAATTGTTATTTGTTAGAACAATTCCCCTGAATATTGTTAACGGCATTATCCTTGCTTAGGTAACTACAACTGCAGGAAGGTTTTTGGGTGATCTCTTGGCACTTAAAAGTTGTAATAGCGAAAACATAACAGTAATATATAACTGGATCAAACAGCAAGATGTAGCTCTGGGGATTACAGTGGATGTTTTTGCAATGCAAGTCAAGAGCTTTCTTGAATTTTTATTCCACTTTTTTCTTTCCATTCTATTTTTATACCTTGAGTAAAGAGGAAGTTGCTAGTTAGGGTGCCCTCCAAAGAAGAGAGTGTGATGAACTAGTTGATTACTTGATTCTAATTCTACATTTCTGTATGTACGTGTATGCAGATGTGTCATCACGAACATTAGATATTATATTACATTGTTAAATCCCCTGAGTATACTCGTTTACTAATGTGGTTTAATCTATCTGTAGTTAGACTTTTTCCCGTAGGAATAAGATCTTCTTTTTTTTTGTCTGCTTCTCTCTCCTTGGTTCAATTTGGTGCAGCTCACATTTCGCTTCCCCGGCTGTGCTCAGTTTGTATTAAGAAACTAAAGCATGTTTGTCACCGTGCTCCCATCTTAGTCTTGTTATTATGATTTCAAATCCTTGCTGCTTATTTATCTTCTAAATTTCATTCATTTGTTATTAGTATCATGTCTGGTTTGAAATCTGATTATTTCTCTTACAATTTTTTGATTCAAATTATTGTAGAAAATGTAACGGCTAACCCTGCCGATGAGCTGATAGCTGTGCTGAATGCTAATAGAACTGCACATAAGTCATCGACCCTTTACGACAACCCAGGCTTGGCTTGCATTGCATTACAGTACACAAAAGCATACCAAGGCAAGTGTGGTGATGTCGGAGGAGCTGATGCAAAGAAACCCGCTGATTCTGAATTTGCTGAAACCTTTGCACCAACCTGTGGAATCGAGGTCTCAACCCTCTCTCAAATCACTGGTCGCTTACTTGGCTGCCAGACCAAGTACGTCCATGCTTCGGAAGCATTCTCAGAGGTCCTGATGAGAAGTGACAAGAGCTTGGATGTTCTGTACAACAAGAACCATACAGAAGTTGGGGCTGCCGTGATGGGCACTGATGGCGGGTCGCCATATTTCTGGTGTGTATTGTTCAGCAGCGGCAAGACTAATAGCAGCTTTGCCTTCGAAGGCGGTGTTGCCAAGACGACAAGACCGGGTTGCTTCAGTGGCGCCAATGATGTCTGCAGCGGCGCTGCTCACTGGTCTCACAATGGTCATGTGTGGACCTATGCTACGACTGCGTTGATTGCTGTATCATATGCTTTTGGGCTATTATGATCGTGCCCGTTAAAAACCAAATTGATTGTGTAATTTGTTGTTGAGTGAGAGTGGGATAAAAATTTGTGCAATTCTTTTTGTCTCCATGGGATAAATTCTTACACTGCTCGTTCGTGTTTGAGAATTGTTATCACCTACTGTAGCATTTTTCCTTCTCTTCTTGGTTGGTTTTGTTTTGGATGCCTCGTTAATTTTAGGTGATTACCTTTGTCGCACAAGAGAATATAATAAAATGTTAAAGAACTACATAGTTTTTTTTTTTTTTGCCATAACTTATATTTGTATCCACTCGTTAAATGTTATATGAATATAAATTGAATATGATAGTAAATTTAAGTAATCTTTTCAAATAGTATTTGCATGGACATAAGAGGTGCTTGAGGGAGTATACGAGGATGGGTCTGGGCAGCGGGTAAATTTTCACAAATCTTCAATTGTTTTGAAAATTATTTGGGAGCTCCGGCCAGTGTTGGGAGAAGGAAAGTGGAGGTGTTTGAGCCTGTCATGGATCGTATTCGAAAGCATGTTTCGGGTTGGTATTCATAGCTCTTATACAAAGCAGGAAGGGAAGTGTTATTGAAGGCAATGGTGCAATCCATTCCCAATTTTGTTATGGAGGTATATCTTTTTCCGCAATCGGTGTGCGCATAGATTGAGGGTATTATGGATGTGTTTTGGTAGGGGTCGAAAGGAAATGGGTATCGGACGATTCATGAGATAAGCTTTGTCAGAGGAAGTCACGAGGGGGTTGGGTTTTCGAAGAATTCATAAGTTTAATGTGGCGTTCTTAGGGGGACAAGGTTGGCGTCTTAATTATGACGTCGACTGATTCTCTATTTGACTGTGTTTTTAAGAGTAGATATTTTTTGAATGGGTATTTTTTGGAAGCTCGGATTGGAAATAATCCAAGCTATGTTCGGATGAGTATTTTGGCGGTGCAATCGTTGTTGAAGAGGGGATGCTTACTTGAGAGTGGGGTTGGGAGATCATGAAAGTTTTTTAATACCATTGAGTGCCTTCGGTGGAGGATTTTGTGTCGAGGCTGAAGGAAGGAAGGAGTGTGGATTTGGACATCTGAGTTGCTGACCTTCGGGTTTCGAGGTTGGGTGGATGGAATGAGCAGGCTTTGAACTCTTGGTTTGAGATTAGTGTGACAGGGGATGTGAAAGACATCCGGTTGAGCAACTTTGAGAACATTGATATTTGGTCTTGGGTGGGAGAGAGAAGGGTGTATATTTTTTAAAGAGTGACTATTTGCTTTTGTGTAATTTTCAACATAGGGGAGGACGACGGCATGAAACAAATTGTGGAATTTGTCGGTTTAGCCAAAGTTAAACATATGGTGTGGAGTGTTGTGGTAGGTTGTTTTTCGGTGTTGAGTAATATGGCTCGTTGGAGAGTGAGAGTGGATACTAGCTGCCCGAGATGTGCTATCACCCAAGAATCAACTTATCATGCGTTGTTTGGTTGTGGGGTGACTGATAGGTCTAGAGGAGAAATGGGTTGAGTAGTTTGTGTATGGGGGTCTCCTCGGTCTTGGAGTGGTAGGCGTGATAAGGTGGAGGCTGTGTATTTGTTGTGGGGTGTGTCGAAAGCTAGGAATGTGTTGGTTTGGGACAAGAAGGTGTGAACTGCAAAGTTCATCTGCAGCATGGTGAAAACCATGAGGTTGGCGTGGGAGGAGAGTAGGTGTGGTAGGTTAGAAGAGAGGAGGGAACAAACTAATATGAGGAGATTTGGTATGGGTGGGGCGTTGTGGCCTGGTGGGGTTGCTAGGAGCCGGTGGTGGAGGTCGCGCATAAAAAGGTGTTTTGAAGGTGAACTACAGTGGAACTCTCTTTACAGCGGCAGTTAGATGTGGGGAGGGGGGCTGGTTGGTTAGGTATCATGCTGGAAAAGTATAGGAAAAATGTCGTGCGGGTTGGAGTGGTGAGGCGGAGCCTCGGGTGGTCGAGGCGACGACGATTGGGGAAACCCTGAGTTGGCTAGCAGAGAGGGGGTGAAGTAGGATCATGTTTGAATGTGATGACTTGGAAGTAGTGGAGGCTATTGAGACCGATTGGGAGGACTCAATTGCCTTCGATTTTATTATTTTTGATATAGTTAAGCCCAAAGAGTTGTTTGAGAGTGTTTCGTTTGTCCATATTCTGCAAATCAAGAGCACTAGTCGATGTTGCGGATTGAATTGATCCAAAGACCTCTATTGATATTTGTGACGTTCTTGTAAATGATATTTCTAAGGAAAAAGGTTAGAATTAGTCTCTGTACTATCAACAAAGTTTAGGGGAAGTC
>JAYMTK010000293.1:0-24867 GCA_036897405.1 Pelargonium myrrhifolium
TTTAACCACTCATATTGTGACACATAACATACATGTAAAGTACATGTAATTCATTACATGCACCAATCACTTCCCTTTCTCAAATATTCCTTTGCATAATTTATATCTTGTTCATATCATTAATTAGATTTCTCAAACAACTAATTTTCTTATCTCATTTTGTATAAAAGATAAATTAACTTCACACTCACGAAAAGTCTCATAAAGCTTACATGCTATGGTCAAAAGAGAATATAGAATAGTAAAAGGATAGGGATTATACATATTTTCACTATTTTAAGGTCAAATATTGCTTTACTAAACCTAAAATGATGATAATAATTTTGAATCTATATATTATACCAAAATCAAAGTTGATAAGAATTGCACCTTTGTAATTATTTTAAACTTACCTACAAGTCTTTGCATGTAATATTTTAATTATATTTTTATGTCAACTTGTTCTCTCAATTAGTATGATTCCTTTCTCTCCAACAAAAAAGCATTATTCTTTGTTTCTTTTTATATTTTATTGGCTCCATTCACAACTAGAGTTTTGAATATCTTTTATATTCTCATGCTTATAATTTATTACTCAACCATATATATTCCTATGTGATTGTTAATGCTCTTCTCTATTACTTATTGTGGCTATTGTTTTCTTTCTCAAAATTTGACCAAAACATTCACTCAAATTTAAATGTATTAATTTATATAATAATTATTAGAGAAAAAAAACTCGGCAATGTTTAATTGGTTTAAACTCTCAGTCACTAAACAATGGTCAATAAGATGACGTCACATCATCGATTAACATACATATCCGTCCGGATCCATTTATCTTTATATCTTTACTGAGAATCTCGACCAACTAATAATGGCTGAGATTCCGGAAACTCTAATTATTATATATATCAAGAATATATTTTGGTATCAATTGAATGCATGTAACATGATTTTAGATCATGACATTGATAAAAAATACATAATCTAATACACAAGTGAACAATAGAATGTTTTTTACATTCACTACTAAAAGTAATGATTTAGTGTCGACGTGCATCGTGGCCGCGACTAATCCTTTCACTAAATTATGTCACCAAAATATCAAAATTCAAGTCATTTACTATTTTACAACAAAACGTGCAATATCTAATAAAAAAGATAACTTTTCACATCATCTTACTAATAAATCTCAAAACATACACATCAAAAATGTTGCAAATTTCAACTAATATTTCTCATCAATTCCCAAAATTTCCATGACATTTTTGTCCTTGCTATTAATGCAAAACCCACAAGAAATTAGTTTGCACATAAGGACAACAATTGGGGCCACGTGTGCTTGACCAGTTTTGCTCGAGAAAAAAAAGATAGAAATTGAAGATGTGGCAAAAAAATTCAAGATTTTGTGTGCAACGCAACAAAAGCAGTCCTACGTGGCAAAGTGACAGAGCGGTGACGGGGCAAAAAGGAAAGTGGTAGGAAGGTGGGTTGTGGTGTCGCCACGTGTGTGGGCGTACGAATTTGTCGTGCACGGCTCGTGGTAGCACGAGTTTCTGTGCTGCCGTGCGGCTCCAAAAATCTTTCGGATTTTCTGTCACCTTCCTCACTCGTCTTTTATTGGTACATTCATGCAATGCAACAATTTAATGTCCTTTTTTTTTTCCTACTTTATTTACCTTTTATTTATAGAACTCTTTTTTTTTATTTTTTTTTTATATACTTTGATGAACAAATCAGTTCGTTCTAGGGTCATGCACAATCGGGGTTAAAATATTTGGCCTCAATAAATTCTAGGTCTGATCTTTTAGTTAAAAAAATATATATATATGTATTTGATTGGTCTATTGTTAAATTATAATTCAGTAATTTTTAAGAGATATCGTTCAACTTAATTTGCTGTCATCTAAATTCAGACCATTTTATTTAATTTATATTTTAAAAATATTTGTCAGAGAATCATTTCATGTTCGAATAGACCAGCTAACATAAAATTTGAATTATAGTAAAAGTGACCTCAATTTTTGAGTACACTTGTTGAAAGCATATAAGCAAGACCAAAAGGTATGTTCTTGTCATAATTAACTTATTAATGGCATGCATGCTCACTGATCAATTGCTTATTTTACTTGTTAATTAGTTAACAACTTTATAGAAGGATAGGACAGGACATACACAACACCAAGTTGACAATGAAAAATAAGGCAATTACAAATATTCTTCATATACTCTTAACATTTTTGTATATGTTACTGTCATGTAAGTAAATACATTTGGTGAGTTATTGTAAATTATTCATACCCACTTCTTTGCGATTTTTGATGTGTTCATCAACGTTTTGTTTCTTCTTCTAGTTGCTTTTTTCTTCGCTTCTCATAGATGACCTCTAAAAGCCACAATACAATGTTAGACTCTTTTTCTTTTCAAAATAAATGAACGGAAAAAGAAAGAAAAAATGCATGTTGCACTTCTAATTTCTTTTAAGTCAATACACTTGTAAGGAAATTGAGTCGTCTTACATTAGGAGTATGTGCAGTTGCACATGTTAATTTACGCTTCTAGTAGTTAATCGTTGTTTTGAACATTTGAAATATGTAAATTAGTTTGTTCATATTATGACAGTTGGTTTGTTACACGGTTGATTATTAATAAAATTATTGTATTTTTTGGAAGAGAAAAAAAGGTATGCATGATGAATGGGAGCGAAAACGGCATGGAAATGGAGGGTAGCAAATGAAGAAGTGAGTGACGAAAAATATCTTTTATTGTCTGTGTGTCTGTCACTTGTTTCCAACGAATACGATTCCTTTCACACTTAAGCTAAGCTTGTTCTTATTTTTTGGCCTTCAGTATCGAGTTTCAGCAGCAGAAATGTATATAGCTAAAGTCATGAGTTCTGACACCACAAACACAAAGAGCAGAGCAGAGCATATTTTGGTATCGTAGATCCCAAGTTTTAGCTTTATCTTTACGCACCCAAGCTTTCGCATCATAACAACAACTTCAACTTGTCATCAACTTATGGACGTCTCTTTCACCGTAACGTAATACTAAGAATTAACAGCTATTTCCAAGTGGGCCCATTTTTGCAACACTCCATCTTTTGTTGGGTCCCATTCTTTTTTTTTCTTACTAGACTCCAATTAGATTGATAATTTAGATTTTGAATATGACACATTTCTATAAATTTGGATTGATATAAACTAGTCAAAATTCGAATTTGCAAGTGGTTGAAATTTGTTCGGATCATATCGACATTAAAGATAAAACATTCAGATTCAACCGGATGGTCAGATCCGAAATGTCAACTCTAACCAAATAGAAATGTAAAGTCTATTGAAACCTCACATATTTCATGCAACCTGAACATGTTAATTAAATAGGTCTTGTTAAGACCCAAGTGATGCTGTTTATACAAGTGGTATATTTTTATGTATCAGGTCCGATGTAAAATGTACATATTCAACCAAACCAAAAATTGGTTGATCAGATCAGATCAAATCAATTCAAGTCAAACTGAATTTCATATGCACACGGATTTGTATCCAAATTGTTAACTCTAACCAACATGTAATAGAAGACTAGAGCTCACGATTCAGGTCAAAATTTCAGTTTCAGATTGAAAACACTCGCAAACTCGACTCGATAGAGGAGTGGGTTACCCGAACCCGAACTGAGTATTGATCAGAAATATTTCATGCAACCTGAAACTTCATATCCAATTATAGGTCTCGTTTGGACACTAGTATATTTTTTATAGATCAAGGTCCAACTTCTATTTTACGAGTTGGGGTGGCTACTAAAAAGCCCCAAATGAGAGCAAAGCATGAGAAGCAACCAAATAAGCCCAAAACAAAGGTACAAATTATACCACCTTTTCCAATTGACCAAAATGTGAGAACTTTATTACAAAAAGAATTAGACAATTACGCCAAAATTCAAAATAAATAAATAAAAAACTCATTGTAAAAATCTTTAGTTTTTTTTTTCTTTTTCAGACAGCAGACCACTGGTAAAACTGGAATCTCCGCTAAGAATGTCAATGGGTTAAACTGTGCACACTCTGTAACAAAACAAATATGCTAACCTTTTCTCTGTCCAATATCTCACGAAACAGTCTTCTTTATCTCTGTTTGCGAACGTACCTTGTCACGACTCCCTTTTCAGGTTTTCGGGTCTTGGATCTCGCGGCGCCAGCACTTGAAGACTTCGCAGATCCTGCTGCATTTCCCGACTTGGATGGGAAGGTTGCTGCTAGCTGAGAACCGTCTTGCATCTCTGGGTCCGGGGATAGGACCAATTTCACATGATCTGCTGCAATGGCTTCTTTCCATCCTACACAAGGCCAATTGAGTTTAAATATACAGATAATTAACAGTAGAGGCGGCAATTTGGATTTCGGTTCGGGTTTGTTTGGATTCGGATTGATAAAGAGTAGTCCAAATCCGATGGGAGAAGAGTTTCGGATTTTCAGTGTAAAATGAGCAGATTTGTCCTATCCGATCCGTATATTTGAATGATAAATCTGACCCGATCAAAAAATTGATTGGATAGAATCAGCGGATGGGATTTTGGATGCCCACAGGTTTGGATCCAACTAACCAGCTCTAATTAACAGAAAAGTATAAACAAATTTCGACGATACTTACTGTGTGCAAGGAAAGCTTTTGCTTTAGAGCTAGACAGCTCCTCTGATCTACATTCCGGTAGATGGTTCAAAGTATTCTCGACACCCAGATAATCATCAACCCTCTCAAATGGCGTTGTGTGATATTCATCAACCGGGGTCTGGTCGTCTCCTTTTCCGACAATGGTGTCCACATCAGATTCTCTATTGTCACCCACTTCAGAGTCTCTGTGTCCACTTTGAACTGACATTGGACCACTGGTTTCATGGCGACTCACGCGCCTCCAATGCCTACCTAATGATCGATTTGTGCCACCACCCTGAACAGAATCTTGTTTGGTTGGCTTCGGCAGAAGATGATTCTTCTTTGGCATTTGGTAGCAATCGTCCTGGGCTCCAGCCAGATCAATCTCTTGACGAATACCAGTAGGACCAAGTGCAACGGGTATTGAGCCAACTATGAAAACCTCGCATTTCTTATTTTGCTCGGGTTGATTTGCTGTCTCTTTCTGTACTCTAATTTTTGAACTCTCCCCGTCCAAATCTGGTTTGGGTTTTGGACTCCATACTTTATTGACATTGCCTGTGGGAGCAGCCCTTGATTCTCTGTGGGTTCCATGCTTTTGCGCAGCTCCGAGCTTTGGTGCTTGAGAAATCTGGGTTCCATGGAAGCCTACATTGGTTACACCTCGTGATTTTGCCGGTACCTGCCTTCGAGGAACTGTATCCTGACGACCAATTCCTAACGAAGTTCCTCTTTCGACATTCTGTGCATTTCCTGGGTCAGCATGTCCACAACCAGACCCTGAAGGAGCATAAGCAACCACATCTTCATTTGGTTCAGAAGATTCCGGGACCTGATCTGGCTGTGGATCTGGAGGATGTGAATCAGAATGAGATACTTCTAAAAGACTGGGTGTTTCTGCTGAAGGGTCAGCCTTTGGAATATCAACGGTGCTCTCCTTCACCTCTACATTTGCCCCATCTTTCTGCTTGAGCCTTTTCTGTTCTTTCTGCCTTTGAGGAGTCTGTTTAATTCCCGGGTCGGCACAACCAGAACCCAAGGGAGCTTCAGCAGCCACGTCTTCATCCGCGTTTGAAAGTTGGACGGGTACGAGATCTGGCTGTGAATCAGAACCAGATACATCTGAAGGACTGGCTGTCTCTGCTGCAGGCACATTCGTCCGCATATCAACAGGGCCCTCCTTAACCTCAGCCTTTGCTTTCCCTTCTTTCTTCTTGAGTTTTCGCTGTGGTTTCGTTTTCTTGCTTTGACCGGTATTGTGCATGCCTTTACCACTAAATCAGAGTTCACCAAGGTAAATTAGCTCTAAGAATACGATGACATCTGTAGACTTGTAAATAAAATATATGATCATATCACAGATCCGGTATGATCTTGAAACTCTATAACAATGGAAATAGCAACCCTGGTCGCTATCTCTATATCTGGGTTACTAGTAAGTTTTACGGGATATGCCTTGTATACTGCTTTTGGCAATCCTCTCAACTACTAAGAGATCCATTTGAGGAACAAGAGGACTACTGACTAGTTTAAGTCACGAGCCTCATAAGCAACTGAGAAGGAAGCATTTTCCCCATTATCATTTAATTAAGATGAAAGGAACTCATCGGCATACAGAATTTGCTCAATAGGACACTAATTGAGAAATGACAAGAAAGAGACGTTACAAATAGTTAAATATTCATAGGCAGAATGTACCTTTCCTTGGCTGCAACTTCCTCCAAGAGCAATGATTCTTGTGCTTCCATAGCTTCAAGATCTTTGTGATCATGCCATGCTTTGATCTGAAAAAAGAAAAACATTTTACTGCACCATTTTCCCTCAAAAACCATTATTTTTTCTATAAATATGAACTGTCCCGTCAGGTAGAAAATGCCCATAAAAATATTTAATCATATACCAAAAGAAAATAATTGCTAGTGCATTGGGTTAATGCATGCGCTCATATACAGAAATTTTATCTGATGATGAAGTAGCAAGTAAATTTTATGTCTGCCAGCAACCTAGAAAAATAAAAACAAAGGACTGATAGCAAATAGGAATACCAATTTCTTTTCCACCAGGAAGCTGGTGCAAGCAACTACGTTCTTCTCAAGATCCATCTTTCCAGCTTCCCCATCAAATACATATTTTTGCACTGACTCAGCTTTTCCACATAAGAATGTTTTTTCACTTGCATCATCAAGGATGCTGAATAGCTTCTCAGACGAAATTCGCTCGTGAAATTCACCTTGTATAATACCCTGAAAAGCAATAATGTCAACCATATCTACACAAAAAGAATATGGTAACCTAAGACAACTAATTTGTGAAGGGTAAAATCAAGAAAACAATGATTGTCCTCTTACCAAAAGAGCCGAACCAGCCTTCGCACAAGATTGTGGCAGAGAAGAAAATCCTTGTTTCTTAACAAGTGATGTCAATGATGTTATAATTGAAGATCCACCGACTTCCTATGAGGTGAAGATAATTAGGAATATTCAAATTAGATAATATAGAAGGAACAAGTATTAGAATAAGTGAAAACTATTTTTTTGGGGGCGCGCTCATAGTAGAATACTCGAACATTAGTAAAACAAACATATAGACTATATATATTATCACTCCACACATCAACTAAAGTTCTAGTCTGTGCGCATTCAATAGATGCAAAGCTTATACACCATTTAACTAAGCTCACAACTCATTATCACTATGTCATTGCAGAACAGGAACAAGTGAACAAAAAGAGAAAGTCGATGAGCTGGCGACAACAATTTTGCAGCCTCCCAGAAAGTAAAAAGTTCCACAACTACTTCAATACAGGAGGTAAGAAAATTAACATGTATAGCATCATGAAGCAAACAAGGTATCAAAATAATGGATGCAACAGTCCATCTCAATATTGATCCCTTCCTCTTTCCTTTATTGGTCCTTTACCATAGGCCGAACACCAACCGTTCAGAATTATAAGAGCAGAACACCAGAACCTTTTTTGGGAATTTACTTTTAATTGATTTGAATCCTTTTGAGGAGTTTAGTCTTAAAGTGATTACCTATCAGGGGCTTCTATGCAAGCCTGGTTATATTATGCAATGCATTAATAGCATGCAGATTATAGAATTTAGTGTTTACTTAAATAGATGGACACAGAAGACATAAAAAGTCAGAGACATGTGTGAAGAGAGTGGTTTTACCTCCAGTGTAGCATTCTCAAAGGACACAGTTTCCTTTGCCTTATCCAAGGAGAGCTGCATAGTACAAAACTATAAGAATAGCACTAAATGTGGGTCGCCTTCAATTAAACAGCTTCAATAATATATTACCTCATCCCAGAATGTTCTTAACTTATCCCTATCTACAGAAGAATCCTGCAAAATATGATACAACGTCAAACACTGTTGAGGAAGCAACATATTAAAGGAAAAATAAAAACAAACACAACTAGCTACAAACAAGGTATAAAATGTCCATAATAGGTAAATTTATTGCAGAAAAAATATTTCAAAATAGAAATAAATAACCATGAACCTTACAAGCTTTCTAGGCCGATGATCAACACGAATGTGTCTTCTGTGGTTAATAGGTGAACAAAATTCTCGGGAACACTTGTCACACTTCTGCATCTGCACCTTCAGAGGAGAAAGCAATGGCCAACCTGGGAGATCTACCAAGAGTGGTGAGATCAATAAATCAAAATGTATCACTTCCACAATAAGCTATTAGCAACAACCCAAGCAACAACAGTCTCCCTGCCATACATTTTTTAGATTCACTGTTGGCCTTAGCAGCAGCTTGAGCAAAGCAACAGCAGTCTAAGGATTTCGAGCAGCTGCATATGTTCAGAGGCATGCTTTGTTCCCTTCACTGGAAGGCCAACACTTCTTACAAAGTAAATAACATTCCTTAACCTCTATAAACAAACTACGATTGGTTCATGAGAATTTCACACTTGTATTTCCACAAGAGAACGTTTGTATATACATTGATATGTTTATAGATTGTAACACATGATGATAAAGAATACAGCTGGTGATGAAGACCAAAACTTGTAAACCAATATTACTCTATAACTAAAAGTGATCCAAATCACATGGGCCAATTAGCAGGATATTATGTGGCTTGACTATAACCTCAGATGCAAATATACTGAGATCTTTGGAATACTATGCAACACTCCTATTATAAAATTAATCTTAAACATGAGAAGATTTGTAAGTACCTGGCTGATCTAAAGCATGGAGTAATTGGATCCATTGCACCGGGCTCTCTCCGGCTCTCGAGAAAGAAAGAAAAGGCTCTTTTCCAATTGCTTGTCTGATGATCGAGTCTAGGGAGTCATTTCCTTCATTTGATTTCATTGCAACTTGGGTGTTAGAGGACTTGAGCTTAGCAACTGACATCTACGCACACACAGAATCTTCAGGCCAACCACTTTATAGGGTGCCACTGTGCAGAGAAAAAACAATAAAGAAGTTAAAAGGCTGCAAACACAATGTAAGACTATTGGCCATGCCACTGCTCTTAACAGTCCATTCCATGCCCATCTAAATTCTAAGACATCAAATTGGTGTGTAGATTTTTTACATTCATATTCTAAAAGTATTACTTTCATCTTTATCATGTACTTCAGTTCTGCATACAAATAGTACTGGAGACACAAATATAATGCATGTCTATATTATGTAAAGGTTAGAAACATTGCTGCATCAATGCACGTGAATCTATATATCTGTGTTTGTGTGTTATCTAAGTTTCCCAGTCTACAATTTCAGGAATTGCTTGACATCTAGGGTTGATTCCAGATCAGGGGCATAACTTCAATACTTAAAAATTCCAACTCAGACAACCATTTTCCTGTGCCTAGAAAGGCACTGCATCCAACACTATGATGTTAATGATCACACTTCCCACCACAAATTTATCTTCTGCGATACATTACACAGCAACTAATAATGTAATAATGATACAAATTAAATTAGAGTTTTTGATAGTTAAATATAAAAATTCTGCAAGGAAAAATATTCCACTGAAAGAAATGTAGAATAGCCAAAAACAATAATGAACAAACATTAAACCATATCTACCTTGGGTGAATTGACTATTGAAGAACATACATTGGACATGCAAATGAATTTAAAAACAGAATCCTATTTAGAACAAGATAGGGTGATTCGGTTTCCACGAGAAACATAAATGCAAAGACTAAATAAGGATACACAATAAACAAATCAACGGAATTACTTTTACTAATTGCCACCCAAAATAATTGAACACCGGAGCTCAAAGCAAAAATAGATTGAATAATGTGAAAAAGAAACTTAGGCAGATCAAAACACAATAAAATTTATTAAAAAAATCCTATTTGGAATTACATAGGGCATTAGGGCGATCTATTTCCATATGAGATATACATGTGAAAGCCTAAATAAGAAAATGCGTTAATTAATTAACAAATTAGCACTAGAATTGTTTCACCGCAAACAAAATGACCGATGAAGCTCACAACATAAAACATTAATGAATGCGATAGTGAGGCTCTGGTAGATCAAAACTGAATAAAATTCACAAATCCTATTCAAAACAAGACAAGGCGATTTAATTTCCACAGAGAGGCAAATGCAAATCTCAACAAGTGAATGTATTTATCAATTAACAAAAGTACTAGAATTGCTTCAGCATTAGCACCCAAACAAAATGAAACCGAATCTCGCAACAAAATATATTGAAGAATGTGTTAAAGGAAACTCCAGCAGATCAAAACTCAATAAAATTTCCACCAGATCACCCAAAACATGCAGTTCCATAACTGAAATGGTCATTTCCAGAGGATCAAAAAGGAAAATACGAAATTAAGAATATCTCTCAAGCCTCATTGAACTATTAAACTCGGTTTAGGTCACCTTTCACTTTCAGCATCAACAAAAATATAAAAGCACGAACCAAAAATATTATCTCATTTTCTCACTTTCAAGAGTTTCACCAGTCGCCAAACAGAGCAATAATTAGAATCACAGAGATCGATTCAAAAAATGCAAATTCAATTAATGGGAGAGAAACAAAAAAATAAAACATAGCAGAGCTTTTAGGGCTTGGAGTGATGTGATCTGTAATGAATACACGATATATAACCTAAACATAAACATAGAAATACATGAGAAGTAGATATACGAATAGACTAAGAGTGGAGTGATTGGTTAACGTACCAGTGGCGGTGCCAGAGATCGATACCGAGAGAGGAAGAATCTGAGGCGATCGGTGGCGAATGGAGCCGGCGAGAATGAGATGAGGTTGTTTGGCGGGAGAGAAAACCGCCGAGAAAATGCAAGAAAGTGATCGGCCGAGAGCTCTTGGGGGAGGTGGAAGAGAAAAAAAAGTGTCTCGAAGGAGGTAGCTGTACGAACGTAGTGTGTATATATATATATGCGAAAAATAAAATAAATAAAAACCCTTAAAAATAAATCCAAATTGTGAGTAAATATTTAAATTCACAAAAATTAATAATACTACAGCTTTAACAAATTTATAAGTAAATCAAATGAGTATAGTAAAAAATTATGTGGAGTTACAAACATATTCAAAAAAAAAAACAAAAAACATAATTTTGAAATCAGCGAACCAATAAAATTTAGTGTATTATATTTCAAAATAATATATGATATTTTAAAAAGAGTAAAATTTATATTAGTTGACTGATATAAAATTATATCAATTGCAACTTAACAAAGTCAATGAGATGATGAGGCCTCATTTCAAATCACTTATATCCACTAAAGTGAACTTTTAGAAGCGGAGCAACCCGTCCGGATTCATGATTTTAAATGATTTGTGATCACTTTATTGGTTTAACTTATATAACTTTATATCAACTGATATACATTACATTCTTTTAAAAAATCTTATATCTATACATACTATAAAAACAGAACAAAAAAAATAGGTTTATAATGCGTATTAGATTGTCACCTCATCATTTTATTAATTTTGGCATAAAATTTTGATTAATAGTAAAATTTTATTTGATTTTATTTTGAAAAGTAAATATTTAAATTCTACATTATTTTTAATGGTAATATATATATATATATATATATATATATATTTATTGATTTTGTTTAGGAAACAAATTTGTAGGCTTATATTTTAGAAATTTTATTAGTTTGAAATTTTGAAATGGAAAAATAAATTAACGTTACTCTAAAAAAAATATATTTATAGGAAACAATTTTTAACCTTTTCTTTTTCCTGAAGGAAAATAAAGATTTGATATTAAGGCATAAAATCCCAGAATTAATGTTTTTAACCTTTTTTTAAGTAACTACATTCTATTTTAATGAAAATAAATTTCAGAACTTTTATTTTGTTTAGTTAGTTTAATTGGGGAAAAAAAGTAATAATTGAAACTTTCAAAAAAATATGGTAAATAACTATACAAATTTTTATTTAATTTATACGAAAAAAATAATTACAATAAAATACAATTAGTAAGTGACTACACAAATCCTAAAAATCAGATCTATATAAATAGAGGTTATACGTTCCACCAAAATCAAAACTTATTGTTGGTATTCAGGTACATCACATTCTTCTCTTAATAGTGATTTGACAGTTTTATTCATAGTATCTCAAATAATTTATTTGATTATTGTGTGTGAACTAATATATTATTCATGCATGTTCATTTGTTTAGGAAGATTTTACTATATTTGAAGAACAAATAAGGAGCACAAGATCCAATATTTCTTGAAATTTTTTATAGCGAAAAGTATCGACTAATGTGTATGAACCCGATACAAAAAAATACATAATTGATAAATAATTGTGTCTATGTATATATAACTGAATTATTTTTACATTTAGTTGTAAGTTTTTTAATTTTGAACCGATTTTTATATTTGTTTAAATCGTGTATATATGATTGCATTAATTATATGCTTATATATACATGTAATTTGTTTATTTTTGCCTTTAACTACAGTTTTTTATTCTATTGTGTATGCTATATATTTTATTCATAATCGTTTAATTCTTCATATTTAAATATTTAATTTGATTATAATAGTACAAATACTTTTTTAGTGTAATTATAAATGATAAAAAAGAGTACAATTATATGCCTACATATAATTTGATTATTTTGACGTTTAAGTAAACTTTTTTTATCCCATTGTGCACATTATTTATCTGTATTAAAAAAATTCTGACTATTTATGTTTCAATATAATGACATCATTGTAAATATATTCTTTTATTCCATGCAACCCACGGAATATAAACTAGTTTATAACGGGTTTTTGCTTTGTTTTTATTTTTAATTATATTTTTAACCAAACATACATCAAAAGAGGGAACCAGTAATTTCATTGTTGAAAATTATTTCACTAAAATATACTATTGATTATCTGTGAATTTCTTGTAACCTGTCTTAGCTGACACGTGCAATTAATACAAAAGTTGACTCCTAATTATCAAAGGGAATTAATTGGGAGTCACAAATTAAGAATTTCTCAGATTAGGGTTTGCAAATTGCAATTACCAATGTTCTACCTCCACATAGTTTAATTAAAATAAAATAATAATTCAAAAACCAATGTCTCTTTTCCTTAGTTACTTTAATCACTTAGGAGTAGGCTCCACCATGAACACACTTTCAAATTAATTAATGAAATAAACAGAGCTGGCTGATGATGATTGAAACATGGAACCCTAAAATTTGATACTAATCATGTGATTAATTATTATACTATTACTCCTTTGTCATTTTTGGGACCTAACTCAGATGCAATCCAAACCAATAGAATATACCTAGCTAGTTTTGTTTCTTAATACTAATGAATATTTTTATTTTATTTTATTTTATGAAATTGATAAATTTCATAACCATATAAAATCAAACATCTTAATACGAGTAACCTGATTCCCAACAAACATATATTTAGTTAAACATTGATTGCAATAGCAGGATATTGCAAGATCAATCGTTGTCCATTCATAAACATAAGATGCGGTATAGTACCAAGTAAAATCCGTCGAATCATAACTAATAACAACTTTAAAAAAAAAAAAGACAAAATAAAACATTTAACAATGGAAGACATGCCACGATAGAAACCAACTATAAAAATAATAAAAGTTATAAAATAAAATTTAAAACTTAACTAAATAACATAATAAAAATTAATCTAGCCATATTTAACCTAGCTACTATCACAAAGCTTGTTGCATATAGTAGATGCAGAGACAATAACGAAGCGTATGTAAGGAGATAGTACAAATTGGATGACTCGGTATAGTGATGACGAAACTAATAATATAAAACTAAAATTAATCAAATAAGATTTACTAAGTATGTGTTTATTTAATATGAAATTGAACCAAATTGATAAAGGTTGCATTATATATAAAATTTAATCAATGAGATTTAAATAGAAAGACGACCAAATTCAACCACCTAGCTAGCTATTTATCATTTCAGTAGAAGATTTTAGCTGTAATTTGATTTGAATAATGCTATGTAAACAAAATTAATTTAGATTTGGATTTGAACAGTTAGTTAATATATAGGATCATTTTGTGGTGTTGATGGTCTGGCACTGGCAGTTCCAAGCCAGCAAGTTATGCATAGATTCTTCGACGAAAATTAACGGTGGATTCCACGAAGCACATGCTTCTCGTCCACCATGTCACGTGCTCTCTTTTTTTTATTGACATTGCTTGTTTGCTTGCTTGCTCGCTCAGTCACCAACTGTATATGAATCTGATATGATACTATGTTACTGTACTAAATCACTATTATTAGTAACCAAAACTCACCTGATTTAGACATAGACCTACCATTTTCAACTAATCTCATTTAAGTATCAATTAATGATTTCTATGACTTCTTTTATTAATTTAATATTCGCCTAATTATATCAAATAAGTTTTGACCTTACATATAACATTGAAAATGGAACATATCTTTTCTCTCGATTTGTACATGGAAAGATGTTCGGTTTTGTCTTTACTTTTTTCTTTTATTTATGAAATAACTAACAATAATATTAGTTATAGGGTGGGCGTATTCTTGGGTTAGTGCCACAAATAGTCGTACAAAAGTCGTTTTAGACAACTCATATGTTGTTGGCTAAGATAAAATAAAATTGATGTGATGTTCGATATATAAACAATTTCTTAATGTGACTTACCGGTATTCAAAGATTTAGCACCTTAATTCCTCTAAATTCTTGTCACAACCAACTTTCTTATAAAAGTAAACTTTCGATAAATAAAGACCAATATGTAACATTTAAGTCTACATCTTCAGCGTGAGAATAAGAATCTCACGGGAAAAATCAATATTACATAGCACTACAAAGGGTCACAACTGCCCAGTTTTCTAGAGCAACCACCTAATTAACCACTATATATTCAAATGATTTCTGACTATAGAACCAACATTATTGCTCGAAAAGTTTAAAATACAAATCGTTAAAACCATTTATATTAAATTTCTCTATTGAAAAAGTTTTGATCTCACGTTACTATTTATGCACATGTAACATTCAATCGGAATATTTTAACGATGGAATTTCCACCCGTAAAGTAAAAGATTTGGAAGTTTTAGTAACTAAAAGAAACTAGTAATTGGTAGATAATGTATGGTCCATATGGTACCAATAAAATTAATCATAGTGATTCACAATTATATATGTTTGGTATGATTTGATGGTAGCATGAAGTAGGGGAGGGGAGGAGGGTGTTGATGTGTGTTGCCTTACAATTAGGGCACTACAGAGCCAAGCTATGACCTTACAGTTCCTCCCATGGGACAAATTTTATGTTGCTGTAGGGACCCTATTATTGTGACATAAGAGACAAGGAAGGAACAGTGATCTGCCTACTTAATAATTAATTAATTAATTAATTGTTTGTTTGTTGTTGTAATTAAAATGAAATGAAAAATATGTTAGGCTGTGACTATTGTTGAGAATTTAATTAAACCCTAGTTCTCTGGCTATTGATGATACAAAAGGCTTGTCCTTTATTTGCTGTTTCGGGTGCAACACTTCCATCATGCCCAAAAGTTCATCATTATTACATAATGTGCTATTTAATTGCTCTTCAATATTTATCATCCTGTCAACTTTTTCATTCTCATTTATGTCAACCATGCCTCTCATTTTTCACCTATAATTCTTATAACGAAAATATTCATTTTTTTCTTCTATCTCCATGCATTATTTGATCCAGTTTGCATACGATCATATATGTTGGTTGTGAGAATATGTTTATTAAGATAGATAAATTTTATGCATGTTATTCAGTTTCATAATCATATCTTACAATTAGGTAGTTATGTTGGTTTTATAATTTGCTTTTATTCCTCTTGATGGAGGTTCATATGTCTTTTATTGTTGAAAATTTTGTTTGACTTTTCTTGTTCAAACTTGTTGTTTGTTCAAGAGAACAATGATTGTTATTATTGCTCCACTCTTGCAATTAATATTTTAATCAACTATATAACAATTAGTCATTCTTTCGAACATTTGATATTTGCGAATCAAGTTACTCATGTTAAGTTATTTATTAATTATATGTAAGATCTATTATTTTCAGATATGTGATTCACCTCTAACGTTAAGTTAACAAAGTTAACAATTTTTTTGAGATTATAAAGTAATTTCACACCCTTTAAAATAGTTTTTTCTTCTTCACATATTGAGACATTGGCCATATCATGTAGCTAGCAGGTTGATAAATGACAGCCTAAAATACCTAATGCGTATCTAAATTAAGCCTCTTAGTTTTCAAAAAATTAAATTGTTGTTTTTATAGTATAGACCATAATCTCTGAATTGGTGCAAGTTGAACTCAATATATACCTTGCATTGGTGTGTGTGTATATATATATATATATATATATATATATCATGCATTAAAACAGTGAGATCTTCTGTTCACATTGATGAATATTCATGTTTTATATATTTTTGGGTCACAAAAAAATAATGGAAATTGGCATGCACATTGAATTGAAGTGGGGTTGATTAAAAGTGTTTTAAAGGGCAGTGCTTGTTAGGTGTAGCATATATTGATGTATGAGGAGCATGTAGCTAGTTTTCATTGATCAAAATTAAAACACCAATATTATAAATCTGGCCTTCCTTATTTCTCAACAGTATTTTTTAAATTTCAAGCAGTTCACAGGTCATCATTCATGGGTCCTTAGCTTCACTGTGGTCCTATTAGCTATTAGGGTTTTGCATATATGCACTTGGAGCATATCATTGTCACTCTCATTCATCATGTCTATGCATTTCCATGCTCTTTAAATTTATAAATGTCACGTATCACATAATATTTAATTGTGTTAACAACAAAGATCAATTTGAGTCTAAATACAAAGGTTCATGGACTATTTCAATATAAAAAAATAATTCATGAACCGATATAATTCCAAATGTAAAAGTTCGAGATCCAAATTTAATTTTATATTTTAAAAATGCGTGGCATTTTTATATTAATATATCAGACATACAAATTAGTCAAGAGAACTCCGCTATCTATACATTATCTCTCTCTTTATTTATTTTTGCTTGGAAAATTTAGGCCGGAAGCAACTTGCAACCACATGGTGGCATGGCAAGTTTTGTTGAGGAATATTGCAAAGATAGTGAAGAAAATGAATTAGGGTTCCTAACTTTCACAACTCCTATTTGTTAAATATAAAAATTTGGACCCAAACCTAACATCTGAAATCGACCAGAATTTAATCTTATTTGATTTGATCAACTTTCGAGTCATATCAAGTTGTATTTAAGAATGTACACCTTTTGTGTGTAAAAAGTGAAATTCAACTCGAAATTTGTATAAACCGAAGTCTCAGGTCAAATTCAAATTAGCTCTGGCTCTAGAAACACAAATTTGAACAAAATCGATACGAGCCGCAAATTGCCACCTCTATCTTTATGCAACATAGAAAAGCAAGGAAAATAAAATTTGGTAGATTTCACATACAATAGTACAAAAGATGTAGCCCCTTGATGTCTCCAGATAAAAGAGACATGAACTGATGATTTATTTGTTTGTTGTGACTCTCATCTCAAGACAAAATAGTGTTCTCTAAATCCACCGTCCAAATGCAATAATTTCAATTCATGAAATCATTACTGAGAAAAGAGTGAAAAAAAATCCTCAGCAATTTCTCATTTCAATGCATGTATGTATGCTCCTCCTAGCTTCTTCTTGTTCTTTTAAATTATTCAATTATTGGGAAATGTATTCATGGACATGAAGATATGATCAGAGAGTGAAAACTATCAGAAAGGTAAAGCAAAGAGCAATATGTGGTCGTGTTGCTGCTTCATTGCTTCTTGTTCTTGGCATTATCTTCATCTCACTTCTCTCTTTTGATGCATTATTTAATTTCAGTAATTAAACATGTTTTTCATGTGTTTTTTGTTAATCATAATCATTGACTGTTAATAAAAAATATGCTAGAGAAACTTCAAAAATATTGCGAAGTTTATGTGAACATATTTAGATGAACATAAAAAAAATTATCTGAAAATAAAGTTTGTTTGAACCGAAAATTATACCGACAATATTGAAACATTTTTTTTTAACACCTAGATATTTCGTACAACAAATGATTAAAATGATTGTTCAACGATCAAACTAAGAATTGTGACAAAATTTTATATCACATAGTACAATCGCAAACTATGACAAAATTTGTGATGGTATATTTTGTCACAATCAATGGCATATGTGACGCTTTTTTTTTTTCTTCACATTTTGTAACTCATAATAATGACGGAAATTAATCGGTCACTGATTGTATTTTGTAACGAAAACTTTTATTACAGATCATGAGTTTTTTTTAGTAATCGATTGAGTTGCTTACTCGATTACATGAAAAAAGGCACGCATTTTTTAACATTTGTCATTCAATGTCGGTTGAGTTTGTTTTGTTCTTATTGCAGTAATGCATGAAGAAGAAAAGGAGAAAAACAATGGAGTGTGTGACACACAACACAACACAACACAACTATTCATGTTTGTAACTCTGCGTACCTAGAAAGCTTGAGGTCAACGGTGGTACTGGAATGTAAATCTTGGTCAGAACCAAGAAATGGTTTGACATAGTATAAAAATGACAGTATTTATTAATTTATACTCCATTTGTGCTAAAATGAGCGACCTCCTTTCTATTTTGAGAAAAATTAAAGAGAAGTTAGTTAATGTGTGGTATATTTACTCTTGTATCCTCGTGATCATGTGTTAATGGATACTAACTTATTATGAGGATATTATTGACAATTCATATATAACTAACTTCCTAAAAAGAAAAGTGGACAACCATTTTAGAACAAAAATTTATTTAAAACATGTCACTCATTTTGGGACGGAGGTAATACTATATTCTTTCCTTTATTTTTGGTTTCTTGTTTTGACAACTTTTGAAAAAATGATAAAAAGCTTATAAGATTATGGCATGTTGCCCTATCTATCTATCTATTTGCATATAAGAGATGGAGATTTTGTTGCAGTTGAAACCGAGAGTCTGAGACAAAAACTGAGAGAGATGCAAGAAAGTCAAAATAAATAAGCAAATGGAGCCCATGCTTTGTTTGGACCTTTCTTATTATTATCTCTACTTTCTCCAAGATTACCACTTGGCCCACCTCAACATGGGCTCTTAACAAATTCTACATTTTCTTCTGTTCTTTTCTCCCCAAGTTGATTGTTTTTTCTGTTTTTTTTGCAATATTTTGTTGTAGCAATACAAACCATATGATTGTGTATACTAAACAAGAGCAACTTTTATAATATTATGTCATTTCATCAAAATGCAGATGGTTGTGATGTACACCTGTACTCTTTTTCATTTTGAGAAAAATTAAAAATAAGTTAGTTAGTGGGGTATATTTATTTTTGTATCCTCATAGTCATGTGTTAATGAATACTAACTTATTGTGAGATATTATTGACAATTCATGCATAAATAACTTTCTAAAACAACAAAGTGGACACTCATTTTGGAACAAAAATTCATTTGAAACAAGACACTCATTTTGAGACGGAGGGAGTATTAGTTTTTGTTTCAATGTTTGCTCTTGGGTTGTTTTTGTCATATGGAGAGAAGCAAGGGAGAAAATAGTTTACTCCCTTGCTTCTCTCCATATGTAATTACATATTTGAGTATTTGAGCTAGGGTTCAACCAATGATTTTGGGTGTTTTTGCTAAGAAAAAAATTAGGCTCCTAAGACTGAAAAAGAAATGGTACATTTTTGTGTGATTAATTTTAGATTGGAAATTGTTTTGATGCTCATACTCACAATCCATCAAATCAAAGGAATGGTCTGTGTGAAGCGAGCAATTTGATGATGCATTCACTAATAGTAGAGAGAAAGATGGATAACAAATGAAACAACAAGACACGTATTGCATTTTAAAATGAAAAGAAGTTACATTCTTTTTTTTTTTTTTTTCCGTTGCTTCAATCAAGTTGCAATACATTTGCTAGAAAATTGGGTTCTCCTCAATGAGAGACCCGGTTCAATGGCACAACTTGCACATCCTAAAGTACAAGCCAAATTAGATCATCCTTTCTTTAAAAAATGAGGGAAGGAGTTCATTTATGTACGAATCTTTTCAAACATTACATTGAGGAAAAAAAAAAACATTTTTTTTATTTAAATTTAATGTGCAACGCAAAAAAATTTCCTTCTGTCAATAATACAACAAATTCTAAAAGTTGTTGCATATAAATTTATTTTCACAATAATTGGTTTCAAATATCTTTTGACATGTAAAGTTTCTAACGGTACATGAAATGAACCAAAAGCTAAAAAATTTAATAACATGATTACATCGTTTATTGTAATAATATTTGATTGATGTAACTATTAATTGTTTTTGTAATCATAACATTTTGCTTTCTATACATTTGAGATGGAAGATGGCAAGACATCCAGGTGTGTTGTAACTATTTTCTATTATCATTGAACCCTATCCTACATCAAAGTTAAAGTAACCAATAGCACACCAAATTTGAATTCTATGGTGGGTTTTATTCATTTTAATAGCATATTGTTTAGATGCTAATTTAATAATGCCCCGAAAAAGGCCTGTGTTGATGATGTTGATATCATCAACACTTTTAGTTTTTGTTCTTTAATCTTTGTCTTGATTTGGTGTCACTTTACAATCAAGCACCAATGGCTCTATCTTCTTCTTCTTTTTTTACACTAATAAGCACTTGCTCCTTATTTTTCCACCCCACAAATCATTCTTTTTGTCCCCCATATATGTATCTACCAAACTTGGCCAATATATTATTGATTATTGCACTTCCATTAAATGCAATATTATGCCACCATATCTTAGCCAGAATCCACACAACTACTCCATTAGTAGTGGATTTCCATTTCCAATTATTACAATGTTCGTGCGTTACATTCATTTTTTTTTTCACTCTTTCATGTATTTCCTTAATGTAATTATAATATAGTTTTGTTATTTCTCAATACAAATGAGATGCATCACTTCCAAAAAAAAATCATTGTCATGTAAGCATACATATCTCTAAAATAAGATATAGTTCTCGGTTTGTATTCAACTCATTCCAACAGAAACTTGGTAATGATGTCGTGCAATAGTTTTTATAAGTTTTAATGTGTAATTCACTTATTTGTATTCAAACTGCCCCTACAAGAAAAGAACATATGTTAAAAGAATAACAGTGCGTTGCACTAGAATTCACTTATGGGATGAGAGTAAGTAAATTAGACTTAATTCACTTGTGAGAATTAATGTGTTTGTACCTCAACTCTTATGAGGTATTTATAAAAATACCTTTTTGCTTTTCATCGGTGGAGAGCATTTGAAAAAATAGATACGTTGAATTTGAACATGTGTGATTCAAATGAGTCTTTAAATCAAGTTGTAGGTCATTTTGTTGACAATGTACCTCATTCCTCATGTTTGATGTCTCAATTGCCAAAATGGGCATGCACACGTTCCGAGTCTTAATTTGTGCATCATTTTGATGAAATGTGACTTAGACACACATCAAAACTCTCATTTTAGGGGTAGCTCCTTTGAAGTGAGCTCATGGAATAAGAGCATTTGTAAGAGGAAGATATGATAGTAGGCGTGTGGAGGATGCAACTAAAATAAGCGTCCAGAAACCATCTTGAGAAGTTAATGGTTAAAAGTTAAAAATGAGCTAGTATTAATTTGTATGTTTATATTCAAATTAAATATAAACAAAAATTAAGTTAAAAACACAAATAACTACAACTATGTATAATAAATTGATAAATTGAAATTGAAATTGAAATTAAGAAATATATATTCAAAATTACTAATAAATAGTAAAACCCTCAAAATATCATTCAATCCTTTGAACTTTGAAGTGAATTAATTATGTATTACCTCCTCACTTGCATTGATACTCATTAATTCGTTGCTATTCAAGAATCTATCTTTAATCATCATTTAAAGTTTGACCAAAGGATTAATTAAACCTAAGATAGAGATTATATATTAAGCTACTAAAAGGCTAATTTAATGAATTGTTCTGTCACAAAGTCCACACGTTTGGTGTCTCCTCATTTCAAAACGTTATTATCTTTTTAATATTTTAATTTTACTACTACGTGGTTACATTTGCGTCAAATTTCAGTGTTTGACTAGAAAGTAACATTTAATTTAATTTTAACGAAAAACAAATACTACTACTACTTAGTGCAAATGACCATGCAGCACGTACGAGTGTAATAATTATGTTATTTGGCATTTGGCAAAGTTAAAAAATAAAAATAAAACAAAAAAGGGACCCAAAGCAAAAGGAACTAATTAGTGCAAAACCAATGAGATAAGCCATTAATTATTTGGAAAAATGCTTGTCACTTTCAATTTGTATTAATTAATCACATTTCTTCATTTTGGAATAACAATGAAAATTACTTACAGCACTGGTCTTCAATAAGAACTATCCAGGATTTGACATGCTTGTATTAATTTAAGCATTTCAGTTGAAGAATATATTTTCATATTAGGTATTATTTTTGTTAAAAGAATATTCTCTTGTTTAATTACGGTACAAAATTTGTTGGATAAAATATAATGTGAATTGATGATACATGAAATTTTATATATAAATTGTTTAATTAGAAATCGACACGTGTGCTCAAAAACAAATTTGAAACAAATTTCATATTATTTGTGTAGGTCGAAACCTGGGTAATTAGATCATACCTACATTGAAGATGAGCCCGCAAAACAATTTATGGAGAGAACTTGATATGATTGTTGCATCGAGGTAATTGATTTGAGATAAACAACGTTCCAAATATAACTCAATTCGAATCAAAAATAAAGTAAAAAAAAAAACATAAAATAGTAATGAGAAAATACACTCAAAAAAGAACTATTCAAATGCTTAAACTATTTGATCTGATGTGTGATAAACTTATTGTACATTCTACGCATTGTATACTCCCAACAAATTTTTAAAATTGAATATTTTATGTGTTTTGGGACCAAAAATTGTGTCCCGTTTATCATTGCCTTTATATAATTTGTTATATTCATTACATTATTTCGACAGGTTCTGTATCCATTACCATTCTACCTAACTAGGATAACACATTTTAAATTCAACAAAAAAATTTTAGTGAACCAAAACAAAGAGTAAGATCCAAATTGAGTAAAAGTCAAGAGCCAACTTTTTACATAATTACATGTATGTGTTTCTTGGGTGGGTTGGTAGGTAGGGAAGGAACTAAGATTGGGAACAAATCAAATCTTATACGAAATTTTATTAAAGTCAAAACAATATTTTTCTAAATAAATTAATTTGCCACTTTGATCCAACCTGCTAAACTGACATAGAATTAAATAAATTCTTGTTGCCGCCCAAATTAATTGTTTAAAACTTTTCTTTTCATATATAAAAATAGTAGTCCTACTTACTAAAAAGTATATTTCTGTCCCATAGACCAAAGTGGAAAAAAACAAATCAATTTTCAAATTGACCCACCAAGTCGTAATTCTACGCACCTTGTTTAGTAAGTAACCATTTTTTAAATAATCAAATGAGGGTAATTAAGAGCTCAATTAATCCAATATGTATTTGGGATTGTTAATGTTAAAAGTTCAATTTTCACTTCATAAAGCATTGTGGGGTTGAGAAAATATGAGAAACTATTCTTATTTTTAGTCTGATTTAAACAAATTAATTTCGAGTATTTGTTTTATGCGTAAAATGTATATCAGTTGCAACTTAACAAAGTCAATGAGGCGATGACATCTCATTTTAAATCACGTATACCCACCTAAGTGAGTTTGTGGGAGCGGAGCGACCCGTCCGGATCCATGATTTTAAATGAAGTGTTATCACCTTATTAGTGCAACTGATATAAAGTTATATCAGTCAACTAATGCTCATATTACTCAAATTTATATATCACTGAACAATGTCTAATTTCGTTTATTTTATAATTTTATTTGGGCTTAATGTATATCAATTGACTGATATAAAGTTATATCAGTTGCAATAATAAGGTGGTGACATCTCATTTAAAATCATGGATCCGGATGGGTCGCTTCGCTTTCCCAAATTCACTTGTGTGGGTATAAGTGATTTTAATTTAGGTGTCATCACCTCATGACTTTGTTAAGTTGCAACCGATATAACTTTATATCAGTCAACTGATATACGTTTTACTCATTTTATTTTATTTTGCACTCCATAGTTTACCAAACAATTCTTTACTGATAATTCTATACCATTATAGATATTTTTAATTTTCACAAACATTTCTCATAATCTCTATAGATTTATGAAAGAAACAACGATGATGTAACACAATTTGAGGTAGTAGGAAATAGTATTTTCATTTGTTTCATGGAAGTGATAATAAATTATTTGGGGGTTTAGAGATATGAAGACCCACTTCAGTTGCCATGGTAGAAGCTGACACGTGTAATGGGGAACAATTTTCAGAGGTAGGTGCGGTGTGATAGTAATGGGGACCGTCTTCTTACTTTTCATTGCTAACAAACTTGGCGTGGATTAGAAGACAATCTTTATGGGCCCTCCTCTCCTTTTCCTTTCCCTTTCCCTACAGTTTTCAACTGGGCTGGGCCCAACACCTTTTTATTTTTATTCTTTTAGAGATAGGATAACTCATTCTTTTCTTCTTCTTCTTTTTTTTTTTTTTCTTTTAGAGAACTCATTCTTTCTAATTCCATTAATTA
>JAYMTK010000294.1:0-24845 GCA_036897405.1 Pelargonium myrrhifolium
GGGGGGAGTGTTGAAGTGGTGATGCCCCACAATAGAAAAATATAAGGTTGACCTTTTAGTAGTGGAAGTCCAAGTCATTATATGTAGCCCGTTATGAAATTTAACAAATATAAATGAAGATATCCAAGCAAGAGTTGGGGTATATCACATTTTGTGTAAGTGTAATCCTTTGTATCCATTTTTGTAAGTTCGTTATTACTGGTAGTTCCTACAAAGGATCGGACTAATGATGTATAGAATACTTGAATTCTCGATGTGGATGTTCACATTGAAATAGGATTCACACAAGGAAAAGTAATTGCCATTCATATTCAGAGGGCCTTATTTGTTCATATATTTGAACTTTGAATCTACAAATTGAAGAAATTAAGTCAGTTGAAGATATGATTTGGAAGAACCGCCTAAGGTGGTATGTGCATGTTCGGTGTAGAAAGGCTACTGGATAGTGACTAAACAAGAAAATATAAGAGAATTCAGTTTGGAGAAACTAACTGATTTAACAAAGGATATAAGTTTATATCGAATAAACTGGATAAGGCGAATCTAGTAGAAGATTCCAACGAATTTTGCTAAAGGATTTGTGTAGCTGCCTCCATCTTTGTTAGGAAATGGTTTTGCCTGCCATTGGTTTTGGAAGGATTTATGGGATTTGATCATGTACATGTTGCAAGACTTATTCACGCTTCAGTTATATTTGATGATTTTACCCTGGGTTTCCAACATAATTCTGTTTATTTATTTTTTATTTTTTTATTTGGCCGAGTTAAAATATTTCTGAATTGTTTTTTTTATTGTTTTGTAGGGTTGGGTTCAACTCAGTGTACCATTTAACGGATTTGCCCTCTTTTGTGAGTGGGAAATATGCAGTGTTATTTGATCCTCAGGGTGTTTACCTTCCTAATGTTTCTGCAGCAAATCCTGGAAAGCGAATTGAGTATGTTAGTTCTTCAGCCATCTCACTATATAAAGACCAGTTCTTTCCATATTGTGCTTTTGGTTGTGACATGAAAAGTCCTTTTGCTGGAACTTTATTCCGTTTCCCTTTGAGGAATGCAGATCAAGCATCCGGAAGTAAGCTCTCAAGGCAATCGTACTTGGAAGATGACATTTCCGCATTGTTTGTTCAGCTCTATGAGGAAGGAGTTTTCACTCTACTCTTTCTCAAAAGTGTACTGTCTGTTGAAATGTATATTTGGGATGATGGAGAACTTGAGCCAAAGAAGCTTTATTCATGTTCTGTCAGCTCAGCAAATGATGATACCATCTGGCATCGACAGACACTTTTGAGACTCTCAAAATCAAGGAATTCTACAAATAGTGAAATGGATGCCTTTAAATTGGATTTCTTGAGTGAGGCAACATCAGGGGACCAGATTAAGAAGAGGATAGATACTTTTTACATAGTCCAAACAATGGCATCGACGTCCAGTAGGATTGGTTCTTTTGCTGCTACTGCATCCAAAGAATACGATATTCATCTATTGCCATGGGCATCTGTTGCAGCATGCGTATCAGATTCTTTAGATGTAAGTTTTCAGTCTTATGTTCCCATATCTATTGCTGCAACGATCTCTCTCTCTCTCTCTCACACACACACACACACACACAATTCCATTTTGGTACATTTTAAGATTCCTTTTGTTACAAAGACTGACTTTTACTTGAATTCTCTATAGTGGGTACTATATCTCTCTTTATAATTGCCTGTACTCTTTCTGCATTTCTGTGTTTTAGGCCCTGTTTTGGGTTGGTTCAGTTTAGATCTGAACAATAACTGCTAAACCAGTTAACAACGAACTTTGGTAGAAAACATCAAAATAGCAATTAGTTCTCTGGCTATCAGACAATGTGAATTACAAACTGTCTCCATTGCTCATGGATGGTTGGCTTTTGTTCCCTACTTCCCTAAACACCTTTACATGTGTAAATGGAAACATTTTTTTGTCTCTTTTCAGTATATTTTGGTTTAATTTTTTTTACAGAACTTCTTACTAAGCTTTTATTCTCATTATGGAAGTCAAATTCTCATTATATCCCGTTTCAACATGTTTTCATTTCAGCAGAATGATGTTCTTAAGCCTGGTCGAGCTTTCTGCTTTCTTCCATTACCAGTACGAACTGGATTGAATGTGCAAGTTAATGGATATTTTGAAGTCTCATCAAATCGTCGTGGTATTTGGTATGGAGCTGACATGGATAGAAGTGGAAAAGTTCGCTCTGTTTGGAACAGGCTTCTTCTTGAAGATGTTGTAGCTCCTACTTTTACACAGTTATTGCTTCATGTACAAAGGATTCTAGGTCCAAAAAGTTCATATTACTCTTTGTGGCCTAGTGGTTCTTTTGAAGAGCCGTGGAGCATTCTAGTTGAGCAGATATACAAAAGTATTGGTAATGCTACCCTGTTGTATTCAGATGTTGGAGGAGGAAAATGGGTATCACCAGTTGAAGCTTTTCTTCACGATGAAGAGTTTGTTAGTAGTAAAGAACTTGGTGAGGCTTTGCTGCAACTAGGCATGCCTGTTGTCCGTCTGCCAAATCATTTGTTTAATATGTTCTTGAAGTATGCTTCTAGTTTCCAGCAGAAGGTGGTCACTCCTGATACTGTCCGTCATTTCCTTAGGCAGAGTAAAGCTCTTATGACCATGACCAAATCTTACAAGCTTATATTGTTGGAATACTGTCTTGAAGACTTGATTGATGCTGATGTTGGTACACATGCATGTAATTTGCCTTTACTTCCTTTAGCAAATGGCAGTTTTGGTCTATTATCGGAGTCATCTAAAGGGATTTCCTATTTTATTTGCAGTGAGTTAGAATATACGCTGCTTCAAAAAATTTCTGATAGGGTAGTTGATAAAGATATTCCTCTAAAAATACTGAACAGACTTTCTGCTATTGCAAAGTCCTCAAAGGCAAATCTCGTCATTTTTAGCATCCAGAACTTGATTCAGTTATTTCCTAGTTTTGTACCTGCAGACTGGAGATATAAAAGCAAAGTTTTATGGGACCCGGAGTCTTCTCATAATCATCCAACTTCACCATGGTTTGTACTATTTTGGCAATATCTTCGAAATCATTGTGATGATTTGTCAGTGTTCAGTGATTGGCCCATCTTGCCATCTACGTCTGGGCATCTACATAGAGCAGCTAGACGTTCAAAACTGATCAATGCAGAAAAGCTTTCAGATAAGCTGCGATACATCCTTGTGAAGATTGGATGCAAGATACTAAGCCCCAATTATGGGGTTGAACATCCCGATTTATCTCATTATGTATGCGATGCTAATGGTGCTGGTGTCTTGGAATCTATTGTTGATGTTATCTCTTCAAGTGGTGGTATCACACAAACATCTTTTAATAATCTGGAAGCGGAAGAGAAGGATGAGCTTCGTAGATTTCTTCTTGATTCGAATTGGTATTTTGGAGATTGTATGGATGACCCTAAAATTAGATATTGCAAGAAGCTACCTATTTATAAAGTCTACGGCGAGGGCTCTTCTCAGGATTTTCATTTTTCTGATCTAGAAAATCCTCACAAATACTTACCTCCTTCAGATGTCCCTGAGAGCTTTCTAGGAGGTGAGTTCATTATCAGCTCCTCAAGTAGTGAAGAAGAGATTTTGATGAAATATTACGGGCTTGAGAGAATGGGGAAGGCAATATTCTATAGACAGTACGTCTTAAGCGGAGTCAAGGAATTGCAACCTGAAGTTCGTGATAGTATCATGCTTTCTATTCTGAAAAATCTGCCCCAGTTGTGTATCGAGGACACAACTTTTAGGGAATGTTTAAGAAACTTGGATTTTGTCCCAACCCTTAATGGTGCTGTTAAGTGTCCCTCAGTATTATATGATCCTCGAAATGATGAATTGTATTCTTTGCTAGAAGACTCGGTGAGTTTCCCATGTGGTGTGTTCCTGGAACCTGGCATTTTGGATATGCTACAAGGTTTGGGCCTTAGAACAACTGTTTCAACTGAGACAATTATTTTAAGTGCTCGGCAGGTTGAAGGATTAATGCGTGAGGATCAACTAAAGGCACACTCAAAAGGTAAGTTGCTTCTTTCCTACTTAGAAGTAAATGCAATGAAGTGGCTACCTGGCTCGTTATATGATGATCAAGGAGCAGTGAACAGAATATTTTCACGAGCTGCAACTGCATTCAGGCCTCGCAACTCAAAATCTGATCTTGAAAAGTTCTGGAATGATCTTCGGACTATCTCCTGGTGCCCTGTATTAGTTTCTGCTCCATTTCAATCTTTACCATGGCCTGTGGTGTCATCTATGGTAGCTCCTCCAAGGCTTGTAAGGTTACAAGCAGACTTGTGGCTTGTTTCAGCAAGCATGCGTATACTTGATGGGGAGTGCTCTTCCACAGCATTGTCATCTGTCTTTGGATGGTCTTCTCCTCCAGGAGGAAATGTAATTGCTGCGCAACTGCTTGAGCTTGGAAAAAATAATGAAATTGTGAATGATCAGGTGCTACGACAGGAACTGGCGTTGGCAATGCCAAGGATATACTCAATACTTACTGGCTTGCTTGGCTCGGATGAGATGGATATTGTGAAGGCTGTTCTTGAAGGGTGTAGATGGATTTGGGTTGGAGATGGATTTGCAACTGCTGACGAGGTTGTCCTTGATGGCCCCCTTCATTTGGCTCCTTACATTCGTGTTATACCGATTGACTTGGCAGTTTTTAGGGAATTATTTTTGGTACTCGGCATTCGAGAATCCTTGAAGCCGACTGATTATGCTAATATTTTATGCAAAATGGCTGTCAGAAAAGGTTCGACTCCTCTTGATGCACAGGAAATAAGGGCAGCCATAATGATAGTGCAGCATCTGGCTGAAGTGCAGTTTCATGAACAGCAGACCAAGATCTATCTGCCTGATGGGTCGGGTAGACTGTTTCCTGCCACTGATTTAGTTTATAATGATGCTCCCTGGTTGCTTGGTTCAGAAGATTCTGATAGCTTATTCAGTGGTCCATCTTCTATGGCCCTAAATGCAAGGAGAACAACCCAAAAATTTGTGCATGGTACTATATCCAATGAAGTTGCCGAGAAGCTTGGTGTCTGCTCCCTCCGTAGGACCTTGCTTGCTGAGAGTGCTGATTCAATGAACTTGAGCTTATCTGGGGCTGCGGAAGCGTTTGGACAGCATGAAGCCTTAACAACCCGACTTAAGCATATACTCGAAATGTATGCTGATGGACCAGGGATTCTTTTTGAGCTGGTGCAGAATGCAGAAGATGCTGGAGCTTCTGATGTGACCTTTCTCTTGGATAAAACTCAATATGGCACTTCTTCTGTTCTCTCCCCTGAAATGGCAGATTGGCAGGGCCCCGCACTGTACTGTTTCAACAACTCTGTTTTCAGCCCACAAGATCTCTATGCAATCTCACGTATTGGTCAAGAAAGTAAGCTAGAGAAACCTTTTGCAATAGGAAGATTTGGGTTGGGTTTTAATTGCGTGTATCATTTTACCGACATTCCCACATTTGTTTCTGGGGAAAACATAGTTATGTTTGATCCTCATGCGTGTAACTTGCCTGGGATTTCTCCTTCCCATCCTGGCCTGCGAATAAAATTTGCGGGGAGAAGGATTTTGGAACAATTTCCTGATCAATTTTCTCCCTTCTTGCACTTCGGGTGTGACTTGCAGCATCCATTTCCAGGTACCCTCTTTCGTTTTCCCCTTAGGAGTGCTAGTCTTGCTTCCCGAAGCCAAATAAAGAAAGAAGGTTATGCACCTGAGGATGTCATTTCTCTCTTTGCTTCTTTTATGGAGGTTGTTTCTGAGGCCCTGCTCTTTCTCCGGAATGTGAAAACTATCTCCATCTTTGTTAAGGAAGGAGCCAGTAATGAAATGCAGCTCCTACATCATGTACAGAGGCACTGCATTAGTGAGCCTGAGATGAAATCCAGTGCATTACATGAGATGTTCAACTTGGTTAATGGAAAGCAGCATGTTGGATTGGATAAAGATCAGTTCCTTAAAAAGTTGAGTAAATCTATTGGCCAGGAGTTGCCATTTAAATGTCAAAAGATAGTGGTGACAGAGCAAAGCTCATCTGGTTGCTTCTCTCATTGTTGGATAACCAGTGAATGTATAGGTAGTGGACGAGCGAAAAATTCTACAGTCTCTGATAACAAGTCTCATAATTTGATCCCTTGGGCTAGTGTTGCTGCATATTTGAATAGTGCAAAGGTTGATAGGGAATTGTGCAACACACAAGATGCTTCTACCAGTACTTCTGAGTTATTTCAAGTTCCTATAGCTTCCCTTGGAGACAGAAAGTATTTTGAAGGCCGTGCCTTCTGCTTTTTGCCACTTCCCATTTCTACTGGTCTTCCAGCACATGTTAATGCATATTTTGAATTGTCGTCCAATAGGAGGGATATCTGGTTTGGTAATGACATGGCAGGGGTTGGAAAAAAGCGCTCAGAATGGAATGTTTACCTCCTTGAAGATGTTGTTGCCCCAGCTTATGGTCATCTGCTTGAAAAAATTGGATTGGAGATTGGTCCATGCGAGTTGTTCTTTTCGTTTTGGCCATCAAAAACAGGAATCGAACCTTGGGCATCATTAGTCCGGAAGCTCTACATTTTTATTGCTGATTCTGGCCTTCGTGTACTATTTACAAAAGCTAGAGGGGGTCAGTGGATTTCCACCAAGCAAGCTATCTTTCCTGATTTTACATTTCCCAAGGCTGATGAACTTGCAGAAGCTTTATCAGATGCTGGTCTACCTCTGGTTACTATTTCGAAGCCGCTTGTGGAGATATTTATGGAGGTTTGCCCATCATTGCATTTCTTGACACCACAATTTTTAAGGACTCTGTTGATTCGGCGAAAACGTGGATTTAAAGATCGGAATGCAGTGATCTTAGCCCTTGAATATTGCTTACTTGACAGACAAATACCAGTTTCATCTGAAAACTTGTATGGTTTACCTTTGTTACCTCTAGCTGATGGTTCATTCACAACATTTGACAAGAATGGGGCTGGTGAAAGAATTTATGTTGCACGGGGAGATGAGTATAGTCTTCTTAAGGATTCAGTTCCTCACCGACTTGTAGATTTTGGAATTCCAGAAAGTGTTTATAGCAAGCTATGTGACATAGCCCAAAAAGAGGACTCAAATGTTTCTTTTCTGTCATGCCATTTACTTGAAAAGCTCCTTTTGAAGTTACTTCCACCTGAATGGCAGCATGCAAAACAGGTAACTTGGACTCCAGGCGATCATGGGCAACCCAGTTTAGATTGGATAAAACTGCTGTGGAGCTATTTGAAGTCATGCTGTGATGACCTCTTAATATTTTCTAGGTGGCCTATACTGCCAGTTGGGAACAATTATCTCTTGCAGCTAGTTGAAAGCTCAAATGTGATTAGAGGTGATGGGTGGAGTGAGAACATGTCGTCTTTGTTACTGAAAGTTGGATGTCTTTTCTTGAGACAGGATCTGCCAATAGAACATCCACAGTTGGAGAAATTTGTGCAGCCTCCTACAGCAACTGGCATATTAAATGCATTTCTAGCAGTTGCTAGTAAGCCAGAGAACATAGTGAGTCTATTTAGTGATGCATCGTTAGGGGAGCTGCATGAACTACGGAGTTTTATTCTTCAGTCGAAGTGGTTCTCTGAAGAGGGAATGGATGAACTACATGTTGACATCATTAAACACCTTCCAATTTTTGAGGCATTTAGAAGTAGAGAATTAGTAAGTTTGTGTAAACCTATTAAGTGGCTTGAACCTAATGGTGTGAGAGAGAGTTTATTGGATGATAGCTTTGTACGCACAGATTCTGAAAGGGAAAGAATGATTCTGAAAAGCTATTTAGGGATTAGAGAGCCAACAAGGGTGGAGTTCTACAAAGATTATGTACTCAACCGCATGCCAGAATTCCTTTCACAGCCGGGGTCTCTTTCGACCATTTTACATGATCTGAAGCTGCTGATTGAAGAGGATACTTCCATCAAATCAACACTTTCCACAACATCGTTTGTTTTGGCAGCCAATGGAACTTGGCAGCAACCCTCCAGGTATTAGGTTTCTTTTAATTCTATATCCCAGATGCTAATTTCAGCTACACTTATTCTCATAATTTGACTATTTTATGTTATGACGACTCGTTTTCTTCCTTTTCCTTTGTTGCTGTGTCAATATTGCCCTCTCCTGACAAGTGATAATAGATGATCTTCTTACAGAGGGATTTCCGTGTGTGTGTGTGTATCTAGACAAATGGGCATGATTTAGATCTCAACAAATTAGTTTCTTGTGCAAAGATACAATAAAGAAAATAAAACACTTTGACTTCAGTATACCTATACAAAGAACACATATAGTATGAACCCCATGAAATGTATGTAATACTCTATTAAAACATACATAATTTGCTTTTACAATAATTATTATTTATTGGAGGATCTATTGCGTAGACATAATCCTTGGTTATTTAACTTCTACCTGAAGATACTTATATGGCTGAATGTGAAGAATCTATAAATAAAATAAAAATATGAAATGTGAATTATTTAAGAGGGTTACCATTTTACACTAACCATTTCGGTAGGCTAGACTGTATTAACATTTCAAGAAAAGAATTTCTATCATACTATGGCTTGTAACTTTTTTGACAGGCTTTATGATCCTCGAATACCTTTCCTACAAAAGGTGCTGCACAGAGATGTATTTTTCCCTTCTGATAAATTTTCGGATCCTGAAACTTTGGAGACTTTAGCTGCCCTTGGACTCAGAAGAACTCTGGGTTTTACTGGTTTGCTTGACTGTGCTAGATCAGTCTCAATGCTGCATGATTCCAGGGATCCGGAAGCACTAAGTTATGGGAAGATGTTACTTTCCTGTTTAGATGCTTTAGCATTTAGAATCTCAAAGGAAGGCAGTTCTGATGATTTGCAGAATAGAGTATTTATCCAGAACAGTGTTACAGGTGGTGAAGCTGAGAACATTGAGTCTCCCAGTAGAGATGAGAGCCATTGTAGTAATGATCTGGATATTGATTCATTCATGGATAACTTGATTGATGATAAATCAGAAAACGAGTTTTGGTCTGAGATTAAGGCTATTGCATGGTGTCCTGTTTGTCCCAATCCACCTTTCCAAGGAATCCCATGGTTGAAATCCAATAATCAAGTTGCACCTCCAAGCATTGTGAGACCTAAATCACAGATGTGGATGGTGTCCTCCCTAATGCACATAGTAGATGGTGAATGCTGCTCAAAGTATCTACAATGTAATCTTGGTTGGATGGATCGTCCAAATATAGACATTTTATCCACACAATTATGTGAGCTATCCAAGATCTATGGCCAGATGAAGATAAAGTCTTTGGTGGAACCTGATTTTGAAGTTGCATTGCAAAAGGGAATTCCATTACTTTATTCAAAATTGCAAGAATATATTGGCAGTGATGATTTCTTGGTGCTGAAATCAGCATTAGATGGTGTATCTTGGGTGTGGATCGGGGACGATTTTGTATCTCCAAACGCACTTGCATTTGATTCACCTGTGAAATTTACTCCATATTTGTATGTTGTACCATCTGAATTATCAGAATTTAGAGATTTGCTTCTGGAACTTGGCGTGAGACTTAGTTTTGATATTTGGGACTATATTCATGTTCTACAACGCTTACAGAATGATTTAAAAGGGTCCCCACTGTCGACGGAGCAGTTAAGTTTTGTCCTTTGCGTGCTTGAAGCTGTGGCAGACTGTTGCTTGGACAAGCCATTGTTTGAGGCTTCAAATACTCCAGTTTTAATTCCGGATTATTCTGGAGTTCTGGTGTGTGTTGGGGATCTTGTGTATAATGATGCACCTTGGATGGAAAACAGTGCTCTTGTTGGGAAACAGTTTGTACATCCTAGTATTGGGGATGATCTGGCAAATAGGTTGGGAGTACAATCAGTTCGCTGCCTCTCTTTAGTTGATGAAGAAATGACAAAAGATCTGCCTTGCATGGACTTCGGAAGAATTAGCGAGCTTTTGGCACAGTATGGCAGCAATGATTTTTTGTTGTTTGACCTTCTTGAGTTGGCAGATTGCTGCAAAGCCAAGAAGTTGCACTTAATTGTTGACAAAAGGGAGCATCCTCGTCAATCTTTGTTGCAGCACAATCTAGGTAACTAAAACACAATTTTGAATTTTCCTCTGTAGAAGTATATTATAAACAGAGGAGCTTGTTCAAAAGAAATCAAGTCATACATGATTTTAAAAATGCCCGCCTCACATTCTAAACATTCCCTGCCATATGACCCCCTATCGCCTCAATTTTCTATTCCTTTTTCTTATTTATCTCTTCACGTATGGTCAAGAGGGCTATACTTCAAAGTGTTAGGAGTAACATGGTCCCCATGGTAAAAAGATAAAGTTAACTTATGGTTCATGTGCTATTCAGTTGGATTGTCTTTAACTATCATGGAATTGACTAGTGCTGGTTTAACTATCATGCTTTATGTTATTTGTACATATACTTCACTTACGCATTTTTTAAATTTACTTCTTGTGAATTCTGAAGCTTTATCTGTCAAATTGCATCTCTTTCAGGCGAATTTCAAGGGCCTGCTTTAGTTGTTGTTCTTGAAGGAGCCAGCTTGAGTAGAGAGGAGATTAGTAGTCTTCAGTTTCTTCCTCCATGGAGACTACGGGGGGATACTCTTAGTTATGGTTTGGGACTCCTCAGCTGTTACTTCATATGCGATCTTCTTTCCATTGTCTCTGGTGGATACTATTACATTTTTGACCCGCGTGGTTTGGCACTCTCTACTCCTTCAAGTCATTCTCCTGCAGCAAAAATGTTCTCTTTGACAGGTATTTCATTCACACGCCATTCATTCATCCATTCTTAATTAGTTCTGTATTTGTACAGATTGCCCTTTGGGAATGCCACGAGAGGCTAGTGATTACTGATTTAATTGGTTGGAAGATATTACTATAAGAATTTGCTGTTGAAAGTTGAAACAAATCTCTTGATTATAATAATTTGTAATGCCATATGGAATTCTCAATTGAGTTGCTTATTAGTTTTATTAGAATTATTATTGCTGTTGGGAGTGAATTTGGTAGTCTGATGGAATGTGCAAGAGTTCCAGAATCATATTTTGATGTTTATGTATTTCAAAAAGAGTAAAGTTGTTTGCACACATGAGTTGAGGAGAATCTTGGGAATATATATAAGTGTGCTTAAAATTTTGAGTCAATACAGAGTTCATGTAGATTATGGGGAAGAGCGTTAGGAATTTGGCGAAAGCAAGGTCACTGATAAATGGCATTGCAAACAGATTATGTAAGTACTAATAGAGGAAGGATTATAATTTTTAGTACACATGAGGATATGTGTTCATTTGAAGTCAATTATTTTTTGCTTCAAAAGAAAGATTATTAGTGAGGGTGAATGTATCCTGTTTGAGTAGAATTTGATAACCCGACTTTTTCTTTGGTGTGGCTTCAGGTACTAATTTGACCGAGCGATTCTGTGATCAGTTTAAACCGATGCTAATGGGCCAGGGTATGTCATGGTCGCCAATGGATTCTACCATCATCCGCATGCCTTTGTCATCAGAATGCTTGAAAAATGGGCTGGAGTTAGGATTGGAGAGAATCAAGCTGATTACAGACAGTTATTTGGAACATGCATCTAGAACACTGCTATTCTTAAAGTCCGTTGTGCAGGTAATTAAAGTCTTAAATGATGCTTACTGGTTCTAGAATCTTATTACAAAAACACTGTTATTCTTAAAGTCAGTTGAGAATTCCAAATTAGATTGAAAGAGCTCTGCTGTGGAGTGATATCTAACTTTACAAAGTGCAAGAATCAGAATCTATTCAACGAGTTTTGATTATCCTCTTTGGTTTGTTAGCACAGTGAACTTCTTTAGTAAATCCAAAAGAAGAAGAAGAACAATGTTTTGGGACAATTATAGCCCATTTATTATATTTGCTTTGTAATATATAAAAAAATGTTCAAGTACTTTTGTATTAATTCCAGGTTTCACTTTCAACGTGGAAAGAGGGAAATGCACAATTATGTCAGGAATATTCAGTTGGTATCGGTTCTACATCTGCTGCACTGAGGAATCCATTCTCAGAAAAGAAGTGGAGGAAGTTTCAACTATCAAGATTATTTGGTAGCTCAAATGCTGCAACTAAGCTGCATGTAATAGATGTGAAACTATCCATGGGAGAAACTAGAGTGGTTGATAGATGGCTTGTTGTGCTTAGCCTGGGTTCTGGACAGACAAGAAACATGGCTCTTGATAGGTATAGGCATAAGTAAAGTTTACTTGTGATATTCTTCATCGATTGTCACTGCATATCAGTTTGAAAATGATTTTATAATGTTATTTATCATAAAAGGGAGAGTTCCTCTGGAATTTCTCAACTTTGCTTGGCAAATATATTTTTTTAGAGGTCAAAACATAGTTGACTACTTTTGGTGAAGTAATTAAAAATGCAGAAAAAGTTGGACATGTCTGTTTAAAACTCCAAGTTAGTGTGGTGTTCACATTTTGGTAAGAGAAGTAGTATAATACGTTGAGAATTACTGAAGTATACTATAGTTAAAGTTCCATATAATAGTTTTTTCTTTTTGGAGGGGAAAATATTCAGCATTACTGATATAGAAGGAAAAGGTCTCAGTATGACATAATTGATTTTTTTCCCTTTATAACCATCAACCTAGTGCATCTGAATTGAACATACTATAGTTACATTGGTTGCATGATAATGCAGTTCCCACCTCCTTGAAGCTTTAATGTTAAGTTAATTTAGGGAGTCTGCCAGGCCAAAGTTGTCTAAATTTGATACTCTCTCTCTCTCAGGAGAATTCAACAGTCTACTATGTGTTTTTATGTGGGATATATGTGTTTGATTGTTTTCCTGTGCTTATATCACACTTTTTTGTAGGCGATATCTGGCATACAACTTGACCCCTGTTGCTGGAGTTGCAGCCCATGTATCCAGAAATGGCCATCCAGTTGACACTTATTTAACAAGCTCGATTATGTCCCCTCTTCCATTGTCAGGTGGTGTAAATATTCCTGTTACAGTGCTTGGCTGTTTCCTTGTGCGTCACAATGGTGGTCGTTATCTCTTTAAATACCAAGATAAGGAAACATTGGCTGAAGCTCGACCTGATGCTGGGAATCAATTATTAGAAGCTTGGAATAGAGAACTGATGACATGTGTTCGCGATTCTTACATTGATATGATTGTTGAAATGCAGAAATTGAGAAGAGAACCTCTTATTAGTTCTACTGTTGATTTAGCTGTAGGTCACGCTGTTAGCATGTCTTTGAAGGCATATGGAGACAAAATCTATTCCTTCTGGCCTAGGTCTAACATACATGCTGTCAGTAATCAACCTGACGATGGCCATGAGTCGAGATCAATGACGGTGCCAAAAGCAGACTGGGAATGCCTAGTAGAGCAAGTTATAAGGCCTATCTATGCTCGTCTAGCTGATCTTCCTGTGTGGCAACTTTATTCAGGAAGTTTAGTCAAAGCAGAAGAGGGTATGTTTCTTTCACAACCTGGGAACGGGGTGGCCGATAATCTGCTTCCTGCAACTGTCTGTGGCTTCGTGAAGGAACATTACCCAGTCTTTTCGGTGCCATGGGAGTTGGTGACTGAGATCCAGGCAGTGGGGGTTATAGTTAGAGAAATTAAACCTAAAATGGTTCGGGAACTTTTAAGGGTTTCTTCCACATCTATTGTTCTTCGATCAGTTGAGACATATGTTGATGTTTTGGAGTATTGCTTGTCTGATGTTCAATTCCCAGGGTCATCTGATCTCTCCGTAGACGATTCATCTGCGGGCCCCTCATCCCATTCATTATATAGATCAGCTAATGACGTGGGTAGCAGTTCTGCTTCTTCATCAGTCCCTAATTTGCAGAATCTTCATGGTTCGTCTGCTCAGAATTCGGCTAGTTCAGGGGATGCTCTTGAAATGATGACCAGTTTAGGGAGGGCTTTATTTGATTTTGGCAGAATAGTTGTTGAAGATATTGGTAGAGCTGGAGGGCCATTGGTTCAGAGGAACATTGCCGGTATCGGAAACAATAGCAGTGGAATTGCAGACCAGAGAATTCTATCGATAGCTGCTGAGTTGAAAGGCTTACCTTGTCCAACAGCAACTAAGCATTTAGCAAGGTTGGGATATACAGAGCTTTGGATTGGAAACAATGAGCAACAGGTACTGATGACTCCTTTGGCGGCAAAATACATCCACCCTAAAGTAATGGATAGGTCAATATTGAATGATATTTTTTCATTATCCGCCCTTCATACGGTATTAAAACTGAAGCAGTTCTCTCTCCACTTGCTGGCTAGTCATATGAGGTTACTTTTTCATGATAATTGGGTGAGTCATGTAATGGACTCCAGCATGGCTCCTTGGTTTTCATGGGCAAATACATCAAGTTCTGGTGGTGAAGGGGGTCCTTCTCCAGAATGGTTAAGACTCTTCTGGAAAAGCTTCAGTGGATGTGGATCATCAGAAGATCTCTCACTCTTCTCTGATTGGCCCTTAATTCCTGCTTTTCTTGGTCGGCCAATCTTATGTCGTGTAAAAGAGCGTCATCTGGTTTTCATTCCACCACCTGTAACAGATCCAACCTCCGAAAACGGTGACCTGGATATGGTTTCAATAAGTAGTGACGGTTCATCATCAAATGATGCTACTGAAGGCGACTTAATCCGGCCATATGTTTTGGCTTTTGAAGCAACTAAAAATAGCTACCCTTGGTTGTTATCTCTATTGAACCAGTGCAACATACCCATATTTGACACTTCTTTCATGGGTTGTGCTGCTCCATGCAATTGTTTGCCTTTACCCAGCCAATCATTGGGACAGGTTATTGCTTCTAAGCTTGTTGCAGCTAAACAGGCTGGCTATTATGCTGAACTTGCTTCCTTTTCAGCTTCGGATCAGCAAGAACTTTTGACCCTTTTTGCTTATGATTTTGTTTCTAATGGTTCTAAATATGGAGCTGAAGAACTTGAAATTCTCCGTTCTCTGCCTATATACAAAACAGCTGTAGGGTCATGTACGCGGTTGCATGGTCAAGATCAGTGTATGATCTCTTCAAATTCATTCCTTAAGCCAAATGATGAGCGCTGCCTCTCCTATACCACAGATTCAGTTGAATCTTCATTACTTAGAGCCCTCGGGGTGCCTGAATTGAATGACCAACAAATTTTGGTTCAGTTTGGATTGCCTAGTTTTGAAGCCAAGCCTCAGTCGGAACAGGAAAATATATTAAGATATCTTTACATGAACTGGCAAGACCTCCAAGTTGATTCTTCTGTAGTTGAAGCTCTGAAAGAGACTAAATTTGTAAGGAATGCGGATGAGTTTTCCACTGAGCTCTTAAGGCCCAAGGAATTGTATGATCCTGGTGATGCTTTGCTAACATCCGTGTTCTTTGGAGAGATGAAGAAATTTCCTGGAGAGAGGTTCAGCACAGATGGGTGGCTTCACATTTTAAGAAAAATTGGCCTTCAAACTGCAATGGAAGCAGATGTAATACTTGATTGTGCCAGAAGAGTTGAGTTTCTCGGACGTGAATGCATGAAATCTGCTGGGGATTTCACTGAGTTTGAGTCAGACTCAGCCAGTTCTCAGAATGAAGTGTCTATGGATATTTGGGCATTAGCTGGATCTGTTATTGAAGCCATATTTACAAATTTTGCGGTCTTTTTTGGCAATAATTTTTGCAATGTACTTGGCAAGATTGCATGTGTGCCTGCCGCACTAGGATTCCCGAATGTCGGTAGCAAGAGAGTGCTTACTTCATACAGTGAAGCTATTCTGTCGAAGGATTGGCCTCTGGCTTGGAGTTGTGCTCCCATTCTCTCCAAACATAATGTTATTCCACCAGAGTACTCTTGGGGAGCGCTCCACTTGAGGAGCCCTCCAATTTTTCCTACTGTCCTAAAACATTTACAGGTATATAGAAGGGCGCCTTTTACATATTTGTTTATTTATGGGGTAGTTGCAAATAACTAATCCGTAGTATTGTGTAACCTATAAAATTTTCTACGACACTTAACTAACCTTGAGTTTAGTTACCCTGTTCCGTCCTTAGTTTTAAGAAAATATTGATCACTAGTTGTATGAAAATTCAGTTTTCTCTCCATTTTTTCCTTTTTCTTCCTCGAATTGTATGAAAATCCAAGTTTTTTCTTAATTCAAGGGTATGAGATGAAAATTTAGGAGGACATGAGTGGTAAAACAGTCTTTATTTATCTTAAGTAGCTAAGAGAGTTACTAACAAAAACGGGCCAACTAAACATAAGATTAGTCAAGTGTCGTGGAAAATTCTTTAGGTTAGTAATGAGTACGTGGGCAGTACTACAGGTTAAATATCTGTAATTACCCTTTTATTTATTATATTTGAAAGTGCTGTCATGTACAGATAAAAATTGTACCAATGTAATTATATCATAGGTGATTGGAAAGAATGGCGGTGAAGACACTCTTGCTCATTGGCCAACTGCAACAGGCGTGATGAGTGTTGATGAGGCTTCGTGTGAGGTTTTGAAGTACTTCGATAAAGTTTGGGGTTCCCTCTCTTCTTCAGGTAGCTTTCTGCCATCAGCGTCGTTTTCTTTAGCATGATCACTAATCAAATTTTTATTAATATAGCCAACCAACTTTGCTTGAATTTCAGTATTTGTTATTTAACTACTTGTCTCGGGAATTGCATTTTGGATCATAACTTCTGTTGCTTTTTTAATTTCTGCATTTTATTTATTGGTGAACCGCTTTGGACTTTGTCTTCTCTGTTGATGCAGATATAAAAGAGTTGCAGAGAGTGGCATTTCTGCCGGCTGCAAATGGAACACGCTTAGTCACAGCAAACGCTCTGTTTGTTCGATTGCCAATTAATCTGTCCCCATTTGCTTTCGAACTTCCTACACTATACCTTCCTTTTGTGAAGATTCTCAAAGATATTGGACTTCAGGATATGCTTTCAGTTGCTTCTGCGAAGGATATTCTTTCAGATCTTCAGAAAGCGTGCGGATATCAGCGTCTAAATCCAAACGAACTTCGTGCTGTGATGGAAATCTTGTATTTTCTCTGTGAGGGGAACTCCGGGGCTAATGCGTCTGATAGGCTTAATTGGAAGTCAGAAGCGATAGTCCCAGATGATGGCTGCAGACTTGTTCACGCTCAATCATGTGTGTACGTAGATTCTTATGGCTCACGTTTTGTCAAATCCATCAACACTTCACTGTTAAGATTTGTTCACCCCGATATCCCCGAGAAAATCAGCGAAATCCTGGGGATCAAAAAACTATCTGATGTTGTTACAGAGGTAACTTGAACTTTACATGACATTTTTCTTAGGGTTAAACTCATTACTGATCCCTCAACTACACCCATTTCAAGTTTGATCCTCGAACTATTTTTAAAATGATATCTTAACTAATCAATTCCATCTCTAGTGCTCAAAACTTCAACTCATTGAAGCCATATTTTTGCATACATCTTTATTTTGGTAGAAAACTAAACCAATAACTAAAATGTGAAAATAAAATCAATTTTTGAGACCTAAACTGGATTAAATCTGAGGTTTTGGGCACTGATAAATTTGATTTGTTGAGATATCATCGGTGATATGAAAAATAGTTGGAGGATCAAACTCATTGGTCGTCGTGTATGAGTTTAATATTTTTCATTATTTTATGTTTTGGCTTGTGAATTCATGAGTTTTTCTTATAGATCATATGGCTTAAAACCCTAAACATGATATGCTTACAGGAACTCAATCACAAGGAGCCGTTACAATCTTTGGAAAACATTGGTTCTGTTTCACTTGCATCCATCAGAGAGAAGTTGCTAAGCAGAACAGTTCAGGGTGCTGTATGGACTATCGTAAATAGCCTAGCCAGTTATATTCCCGCAATTAACAATCTATATTTGGAAGCCATACAAAGTTCACTAGAATCTCTTGCTGAGAAGCTGCAGTTCGTTAAGAGCCTCCATACTCATTTTTTGCTCCTCCCAAAGTCTCTAGACATTACCCGGGTAGTGAAGGATTCTGTTATCCCAGACTGGCAGGATGGATCTCGGAATCGCACTCTCTACTTCATCAACCGTTCAAAGACCTGTATTTTAGTTGCTGAACCACCAACCTATGTTTCGGTTCTTGATATTGTCGCTATTGTCGTGAGCCAAGTTTTAGGTTCCCCGACTGTACTGCCTATAGGATCTTTGTTTTCGTGTCCCGAAGGCTCTGAAGCTGCAATTGTGGATATTCTGAAACTTTGTTCTGAGAAAAGAGAAACCGAACCAAGAAGTGGAAGCACTAGTTTGCTAGGCAAAGAAATACTCCCCCAAGATGCTCGTCAAGTGCAGTTTCACCCATTGAGACCCTTTTATAAAGGTGAAATAGTGGCTTGGCGGTCGCAAAACGGAGAGAAGTTGAAATATGGTAGAGTTCCCGAGGATGTGAGACCGTCAGCTGGACAAGCTCTCTACAGATTTCAGGTGGAAACTGCACCGGGGGTGACGGAGCCTCATCTTTCTTCCCAAATTTTCTCGTTCAGAAGCATATCGGTGGACAAAGCTTCCTCTGCCGTTTTGCCTGACAGTAGTGATACAGTAATTGATAGGACAAATGTTGACGTACCAGAGAGTTCTAGCAGAGGTGCAACAAGATCTTCTCAGGTTTGCTCTGCTTTAACTTGCTTATAAATATTCTGATGTGACACGATACTTCTTTCGTTAAGGTAAAATCGTATGTATTACTTGTGGTTATACCTTGAGGCTGCTAATGTTAAGGTCTAGGGTTTGGAAGCTATCTGGTATTTTGGGGCAGAGCTGGCAATTTTAGACCCGAACCTGTGGAATTGCGGGTTTGGGTCCATTTTCTTAATTTTCGGGTTGGGTTGGGTCGGGTTCGGGTTAGGCTTTCCAACTCAAAACCCGATTTGCCAGCTCTAATTTGGGTTGTGTATAAACCAGCAGTCTTGTTACAAGGTGTTAGATAGAATGGTCAATAACCGAACTTTTCAGTGATGAAAAATGTCATCAAACATCAAATTTAAGTTTTTTTTTTTTTTGTTTGTGCGCAGTTGCAATCTGGCAAGGAGCTCCAGTTTGGCCGAGTGTCCCCCGAAGAACTGGTTCAAGCAGTTCATGAGATGCTTTCGGCAGCCGGGATCAATATGGATGTAGAGAAGCAGACTCTTCTCCAAACAACCATAACCTTGCAAGAACAATTGAAGGATTCTCAAGCCGCGCTGTTGCTTGAACAGGTTTGTAACTCTCACCTTTAATTGACGCTATCTTATAGAAAACGTGTGATGACGTAATTAGTAGAAAGAGTCTTTTCTTATATATATGGATCTTCAAAGTCTATGGCTCTGGCTAAATGTGTCTAAAGCGTGAGCTACGAGATGGTCAGATGAGATGATATACTTGTAGGCAGATAGGAACAGCCTATCCCGAGTTTTTACTTTTCGTGATATTCTGTATATATATATGGTTGGTCCATGCCTTGATGGCTGATATTTAACGGTTTCTATATCGGGAATTCAAACATGAATTACCCTGGCCCGATTATTAATTGAAAGTTGGAAACTGCATGATCATAGTGTGAAGATCTCGATGCTCTACTCATATGCTAGAGCTGGCAATTTGTGTCCCAACACGTGACACTTTTTGAAATAAGCGTGTATGAGCTCACAAATTTTGTAATTGTTTTGTGTTCGTGTTGAGACTCAAAAACATGCACACGCAGTCAAGTATTCGTATTGTGACACATACGATATTTGTATGTTAGTTAACATATTTATGTTAAATTTGTGATATTCAATCGTGTTGGTCTTGTCGTGCAAAACGTGTTAGGTCGTGTTGTTTCAACCCGACCTATTTAGTTAATGAGTCGTGTTCTTGTTGGTGGTCCATATACCACACAGTGAACCTTTAACACGACACAAAACACAAACACTCCACGCACGCCCAAGTTGTCAGTGGCCATCGGGTAAATGTCAAAATGTTGAGCGGAGACACGAGATTGTCTGATCCGTCCAAAAAGCCTGGACGGCTTTTGATACATAACTATGCATATAACATTTATCAGGAATTCAAACATGGGATTTGAATTCCATGGCCCGACATGTACTTGAAACTATAGTATTTTGCCCTGTAACGAGTTTGACACTGATTCTATCTCGGAACACACCTTTGCAGGAGAAGTCCGATGTAGCTTCTAAAGAAGCCGATACAGCGAAAGCAGCATGGGTTTGCCGAGTCTGCCTGAGTGCAGAAGTAGACGTGACGATGGTTCCTTGCGGTCACGTGCTCTGCCGGAGATGCTCGTCCGCTGTCTCCAAATGCCCGTTCTGTCGGCTCCAGGTCTCGAAGACTATGAGAATATTCCGGCCATGATAAGATCCGGTGAGAATATTCCGATCAAGGTTAATTTGTTGTATAGTGATTTTGTTCATTCATTTCTATATAGGAAAAGAGGAATGTGCAGTTTAAGTTGGTGATAGAGCATGTAAATGTACATTATTGATTTTTCTTCTTATTCTATTACTTATTTACATCTATAGTTTTATAGAGAGAACAGAATTAGTTTTCTACTTGCATTCACTTAAGTGGTTTTTGTATGTATGTGTTTGTTATTTTTTATTTTTATTTTTTTTGATACAGACAGGTGCCGAAATCCTATCTTGCTACGGTCTAAAGAATCTTTGTCAAGTCCTATGTACATGCTTGAATCAAGAGACCAATAATGTTTAGGAAAAAGACTTCGTCTCTTGTTTCTAGTTCAGAGCTTTTGGCACCTGACCGCATCAAAGTGGTCTCTTACACCACCACCATCAAGGATTTGTTGAGTGGTGTATGTGTTTGTTATTTTCAAATAGGGTTTTAGTGATAGCCCGCATGCCGCGGTCCCTGTTGTCATCTCTACCTACCGCTGACAATTTGAATATGAATTTATAGGTACTAATAATTAGATCCATATTTTTATGAGTTTAGGTTAGACGCCTTGCATATAATTCACATATGCAAGTTCATAATCCAACGTAATCCGTGACTTGTAATCTGCATAAATGCACTTCTAATGGGTCGGGGTTGGATGAAAAGGTCAAAACCCAAATCGACATTGAATATTTTTTCAAAGCGATTGTTAAGAGGAGAATAATGAGAACTTTTGATCCCGATTGTTCGCACATCATTTTGTACAACATTTAAAATATTTAACATTTTGCAATAATAATAATAATAATAAATACTTTCTCTATTGTGCATTTTTATTTTGTGCAAAATGATGTGTAATTCATCAGACATGTACAATATGACTTGACCGAATTAAAATACGCCACATGTACAATATTTCTTATAAGTCGTGTACTAAAAATTCATGGAAAAATAATTGTATTAATCGTGAAATATGTCGACTTATTATTCATTTAAATTTTGAATATGGTGGATTGCTTCCTACAAATTCATTAGAATTTTTATATTTGAAATTTTAACGAGACATTATATTATGAAATAATAATAATAATAATAATAAAATAATGTGTATCAATCGACTGATATAACTTTATATCAGTTGCAACTTAACCAAGGCTGTGCACGGTCGGTTAACCGACCATGCAGCTAAAATTTTGAACCGAACCGAAATTATCGGTTTTCAATTTTATAAAACCGTTTACCGACCGCCTATCAACCAAAACCGATTATATCGGTTTCGTAAATTTTCGGTCGGTTTCGGTTTTAAACCGATTTTAAACTTTTAACTCAAAAAAATTAAAACTTGAATTTTGGGCTTTTAAATCAAAACCCATTAAGCTTAAATTTTAGACTTTTTAATCCAAACCCATTAAGCTTAAGAGAAGCCCAAATCCATAGATGCTATAGAAGAAAAGGAGACCCTATTTATAGCAATATCTCTAACATATTAGTTCTCCTTTAACCGATGTGGGACAAATGTAAGGAAAAATCAATTGCTAGTTGCTAGTGCCTAGTGGTTCGTGGAGTGGAGTACAGCTGGCAACCACTTTTATATAGTAATAAATAGAGGGATTTATTATATAATGTTTTTAATTTTTAAATTAACTTAATGGTGGGTCCCACCTCCTTCTTCTTCAACCTTTCACTTCCCACCCTTCTTCACTTCGCCTGTTCTTCATTTCTTCTCCATTTTCACGTTTGGTACAGAAAAAATTGCAGCAGAGATAAACTATCGGTCGGTTCGGTTTTTGTTCGGTTTAGCATCACCCAAACCGTGGCCCGACCGAAATCCTTCGGTTCAAAGACCTATAAAACCGCACACCGCACCGATTGTGGTCGGTTCGGTTTATTTCGGTCGGTTTGATCGGTTTGCGGTTATATTTGTGCAGCCCTAGATCCATGATTTTAAATGAGGTGTCAACTGATATAAAGTTGTATCAGTCAACTAATACCATAATAATAATTTGTTTAAAATTAAATTAAGGGTATGATGTATATCAGTTGACTGATATAAAGTTATATTAGTTGCACTAATAAGGTGATGACACCTTATTTAAAATCATGGATCCGGACGGGTCGCTCCGCTCCCACAAATTCATTTGGGTGAGTATAAGTGATTTTAAATGAGGTGTCATCACCTCATTGACTTTATTAAGTTGCAACTGATATAATTTTATATCAGCCAACTGATATACATTTTATCCTATATATGTAGTAGTAATAATAATGTGACCCGGGTTGACTTGGCCGAACCATATATATGATCCGATCATGTGACCGGTTTAGTCACTGGTCCGATTTTTAAGACATTGCTTATAATTACATAAGTATGTTACAATGCACATGAGGTAATTAGAAAGTTGAATTGATTCGGAAATCTTTAAGAAAGAATGACACATGGACCGGCATTTTATGTTTAGAAAAAGAAACAAAATGATTATGTGACTTCTTTCTTATTTTGTTCTTACAACTCCATTCAAGAAATGGATTCAATAGCATAATCATTGTTTATTCTATGCGATGATACCCAAAAACTCACAAGTTTTGCGGGCCGTAAGAACATAACACTTGGCGTCCGAATACCATATCACGACCACATTATAAAGATGGGTCCACAGACTTGCTCATGACCCAGGACTCTATGGACTCATGTCCAGACCACAATACTTCGGACTTGTCCTTGAACCATGGTGTCGCGGACTCATTCCCACCTTCTTCGCTTGGCCTCGTTCGGAATCAAGGGTCGCACTGTCATAAGAGAATGCACGGGTTCAACCAAAAACGTCTCGCATACTCAGAAAAAAAGCAAGTCAAGGCATTGCAAGGTTGCCTCGCACCGTCTCAACGAGGCTCATCAAAAAATTCGCCTCGCACCTTATTAAACGAGGCCCGTCAACAAGGTTTCCTCGCGTTATGTTAACTAGACTCACTAACAAAGTCATCTCGCACTTTGTCAAAGGGGAAACCAAGCAAACATCGCATGCAAGAGAAAAAGCGTCGACAACGACTTACAAGGGAAACGGGGCTTGTAGGTCGTGACCAACAAGGCCCTCCACCATTATAGGTCGCGACTAACAAAGCCTTGCGAAGTACCAAATACAAGGCTCAACTACAAGGTTCGACTACAAGGTCCAACAACAAGGTTCAACTACGAGGCTCGAATACAAGACCTTAGGACCTCGTTATTGGGTCCGCAGACCTCGTTTACGTACAAGGCCCACACGAACCTCATTTACAAGTTTTGGGACCTCATTACAAAGTTCGTGAACCTTGTTTACAAAAAGGTCACGCCACCCTTATCAACGAGGCTCAACCCGGTTTTAAAAAAGTGAGCAAACATCATCATCATCATCATACATCCGTCTCAACATACAATAAAACCCCAAAGTAAGCTAGACAAAACTTGCTCTGGAAATGCGCTCGAAAATCGCTAACAGGGGGTCTGTCACGACATACAAGGCTCTGACGCCCCCTAATTGTGTTTTTCGTCTATTTTAGGTCTACAAAGTCGTTCCAAGGTTTGAGGAAGGTCCGAAATTGTTGTGAACAAGCATGAGGGTTTCGAACATCGTTCCAAACCTCCGTAAAGGTCGCTCAACGCACTCAACACCAAACAAGACAAACATGGGCTCGTGAGACCTTAGAACGCTACCGCGCGCAGTAAAGGCTACTCAAGGCTCCGAAAGACACCTAATGACATGTAAGACGTGTGCGAATCCTTGAGCACGCCCGACGCGCACAAGCAACGGATTCGGGAGATGAGAGACTCAAATCTGTAATGGTCCCCCAGTAGACCCCACCACCTCCACCAACCGATCAATCACGCGATGACACATCACACCTTTTGGTGAAAGGTATATAAATAAATCCCTCTCTTGGTAAGAGAAAGGGATCTCATAGTTTTCTATTGATTTTCTCTCTCTTAAATGCTCTCTATGAGCTTCATGTATTCCAGTCAAGAACGTATTCTCATGCCTGAGGTGGCATCCATGAAACACTTTAGGTATGTTGTTTGGAGTGTTGAGCTCGCGCATTTCACAGGTCTGAAGCAAGATCCAGGAGACGAACTTTGACAAAGAATGAGAGCTTCGAACACTAACACTTTGACTTAAAACTTGAACACTTAAGACAACTCTTTTGTTGTGTGGACAAAACGACAAACTTTTTAGTGCGTTTATTTTGACCCGAGTCAAACAAGCGCATCATTGTGCATTCAATTTTTCACCCAAAAAGTAATAATAAAGCTATACGCATGCGTTCGAGCCAATAACAAGAGTCCAGAAGGAGAGACAAATTGTGTACCATTTCGGCATTTCCACATTGTAGGGTAAGGGAATCTAATC